>BQNB010072645.1:0-32371 GCA_026074375.1 Tanacetum coccineum
TATATATATATATTTTTGAGAGTGAATTTTCCTTAGGGAATTTTCTTAATTGCTCTTTCGAATACTATATTTTATAATATATTTTACACGTGTATATAAACTGCAATCAGTTTTTGGCGCCGCTGCCGGGGACTAGTGTTTAAGATTCCGTCGTTTACGTTTGTTGATTTGGTTTGAAGATCCTTTCGTCCTCGAAAGTTTCATTTTTGTTAAATATTTCAAAAATTCAAAAAAAAAAAGCAAAAAAAATATTTTCTTTTTCTTTTTAGTATAATTATCATAAAAGCATACATAAAAAAAATCAAAAATATAAAAAATTATCCTTAAAAAATAAAATAAACTACACAAAGTTGGTAAAAGAACACCAACATATAATATCTTCTATTAAGATATTATCATTTCAATTTCCGGTGAACTGGAAAAGTTCTCAAATCGAACCAAAGATTTAACACTTGCCATTTGTGTCTTTACGAAATACGGCTCACCTTAAAAAGCAATTTTTAAGAGCTACCGTGAAGTAGTTGATTATTTGGTTTAAGTCTCTTCCGTGTAATCGTTAAAATTCGTTGTTAATTAAAATTCAAAAATCCAAAAAAATTAGTGTAAATTTTTGTTCTTTTCTCTATTTTTAGTGCATGCGCACTCGATCTCAAGCTCGTAATCGAAATCGTCGACAACAACAATTAACAACGGTTATTGTTGAGGACCCCGAGATTCTAATGGCCGACAATCGTACCATGGCTCAGATGTTACAAGCTCCCATCGAGGGGTATGAAGATGCTATAGTTGTTCCACCGATCAATGCTAATAATTTCGAGCTTAAACAACCTTTAATCAATCTTGTGCAAAGTAATAAGTTTACGGGTAGACAAGACCCTCACAATCACCTTCGATTTTTTAACAAGGTCACTTCAACGTTTAGACATCCCGAAGTTCCGAACACTTCGATAAAGCTTTTGCTTTTTCCTTTTTCTCTAGACGGTGAAGCCCGAGATTGGTTAGACAAGGAACCTCCTAGATCAATTCTCACATGGGACGACCTTGTTGCAAAATTCATAAATCAATTCTTCCCACCTTCAAAAACCACTTACTATCGGAATGAGATCATTACTTTTTTCCAAAAACCAAACGAAACCTTCAATGAAGCATGGGAACGTTTTAAAGGACTCCTTCGTCAATGTCCTCACCATGGCTTCTCGGAACTACACCAACTCGATACTTTTTACAATTCTTTGAATTCCAACGATCAAGATGCCTTAGATTCCGCCGCGGGTGGCAATTTCTTAGACAAGATGCCTCAAGAAGGTTTAGCGATTATTGAAAGCAAGTCAAAAGTTCGTTACTCAAGAAGTCGTGCTAATGATTCAAGAGTGAGTACGGATGCTCCTCTTTCTAATTCTTCACCTTCTAATAATTCTTTCGATATTCAACAATTAGCCGCTTCTCTCGAGGATAAGATGACTATTAAGATGAAACAAATGATGAATGAAATGAAAGCTTTAGTTGTTACTACTCCCGCACCCATCAAAGCGGTTGAGGAAGTATGTGTCACGTGTGGATCAAATCACAATTTTAATCATTGTCCGTTAACTCGAAGTGGAAATGATTTTCCCGTTTTTCATGACAACATCCAACAATTTCAACAAACCGCAGCCGTTGGCAATTTTCTCCAAAGAAACCAACCATCTAATTTAGCAAGTCAAATGAAACCACCGGGTTTCAATCAACCAAATGTTCAAAACAACCAAAACCGTTACCAAGGAACCAATTCCAATTTCAATCAAAACCGTGGAACCAACTTTAATCAAAACCGTCAAAACAATCAAAATCAAGTTTATCAAGCCCCACCATACCAACCACCAACAAATCAACCTTTGGTTAATCAAGCTTTACCTCCCGTTTCACAAATTCAAGGTGTTTCTAAAACAGATTTTGAAAGTTATGCTAAAGCTAATGATGCGAACATGAATAACTTGCAAATGAAGTTGGATAATTTTCAAAGAAACCAAAATGATTTCCAAAGAGTTTATAACGATTCTCAAAAGAAACAAGATGATTTTCAAAATTTGATGCTAGGTTTTATGCAAAATTATCACAACAACAGCACCGCTTCAAGATCGGGTACTCTTCCAAGTCAAACCGTAACTAACCCTCGTGAGCAAATTAATGTTATCACTACAAGGAGCGGTAAAACTTATGAAGGACCTTCGACTCCTTTTGTTCCTACACCCGATGTTTCTATTCCTTCAAAGGAACCCGAACTAAATCCGGAGACGTCAACAAAAAAAGTGCAAAAATCAAGTTCAGAGAATACAGCACACGTCCCACCTCCAGAGGAAGAAGAATCAATTTTCATTGAAATCCCAAAACCAAAAGCAAAGAAAAGCGTTAATTCCCCAGATCCTAATTCATATCATCCTAAACTTCCATATCCCGAGAGGATGAAAGTGAGAGAGAACGATAAACCAAGTGCTCAACATAGTCGGTTCTTGAAGATGTTCAAACAACTCCGTTTAGAGATTGGATTGAAAGATGCTCTCGTCGAAATGCCAAAGTTCAACAAGTGGTTAAGCTCGTTGCTAAGGAACAAAGAGAAGCTGGAGGAGATCGCCATCACAACTGTGAATGTCTGAATGTTCTGCAATCATCATGAACAAAGATCCTGAGAAGCTTGAAGATCTAGGAAAATTTCTTATTCCATGTGCCTTACAAGAACTCAATAGGACTAGTGCTTTAGCCGATTCAGGAGCTAGCATTAACCTTTTACCTCATTCAATTTACAAGCAACTTGGGCTTGAAGCATTGACTCCTACTCGAATGACACTCGAGCTTGCCAATCGTTTCATTTCGCACCCGATGGGTATAGCCGAGGATGTTGTAGTTAGAGTCGATGGTTTCACTTTTCTTGCAGATTTTGTGGTGGTTAATTTTGAACCTGACCTATTAGTGCCTATTATTCTAGGAAGACCTTTCCTTCGAACGGCAAAAGCTCTTATTGATTTATACGAAGAAAAATTGACTTTAAGAGTAGAAAAGGAAGAGCTTGTTTATTATGCCGATAAATCTGAGAAAAACAAGGAAAAGAAATTTGTTCATGCTATTTCTATCATCTATTTTTCAAAAGACGATCCGTTTAGTGGCAGTACCACTAATACTCTTCCTCCTAGTTCTTCTCCGGTGAAGACTAGTGATAATTTTGAGAAGTTCACCGATGAACTTGCTCCTCTTAATTCATTACCACCGGGTAATGATGATTCAATTCATAAGAAGGATATTCATGAAGAAACATTTCAAATTTATTCAAATCCTCTTTTCGAATTCGATGATAGTTTCAAATCTAGCAACGTGAATCCTCTCTTTGAAGAAAACGATAAGGATATCGAGATTAAGTCTTCTCCTTCCTTCACACTTACTTCACCGGAAGAAAGTTTAGAAGCTTATCTTGAAAAAGATTTGATTCCACCGGGAATTGATCTTACCCTCCCTCCCACCCTTGAAGTTTCAAGTAGCAATCCTACTTCCCCTACTCTCACCGGAGAGAAGGTTTGTTCATGGAAGACGCCGATGTTTTTCTCGTTGATCCGATTTGTATGGAGAATGATGACTCGTATTGCAATAAGGAAGAAGATTATCTGTCTCTTGGCAACGTTCTTACATAAAAATCCAAAACCTCTTTCTCAAGAAGTTGAACAAATCAAGATTGAAGAAGACAAAGTTTCAAGTCCAATTCCAATTATTACCATTGTTATGCCAATAAGAATCACTTTTGATAATCCAATTGATTTTAATGATCATTTTTCCAAACCAAAAGATTTAAAAAAGGACTTAACCGTTGCATTTGATTCCACTGAATCAAGAATTTTACCACCTCCTTTGTTAGATTCCGACTCGCCTTTCACTGCGGAGTTGTCGGCTAGTGTTACCTTGAATTCTCTCAGAAACGAGGACAAAGTTTTCAAACCAGGTATACTAGTTTATCATGTCATTCATGATAAAAATCTTGTAAAATTGGAGAAGACTTTAAGAAAAAACATTTCCTCCGGGACTCTTTTATTTCTCAAAGAACCGTCATTTCTTCTACCTCTGCCAGAACCACCAGATGAATGTTTGAATTTTGAGCCCATTTTGGTTTTGAAGAATGTGGTGCTTAATGAAGATTTATACCAAAGCAAGAAGATGATACCTCTACATGTTGAAGATGTCAATACCTTCACACTTGTCATTTGGACTTTTCTTCCATACTTCACTTACGCCGGGGAATCACCTTTGTTTCTCTCCTTTAGGAGTGAAGATTTTGTTTTTGACCCCGGCATCGTCACATTTCATAATCCGGTGGCATTTTCAATGGAAGTTTCTAAGTGTTGCTCTCCCTAAGGACTAATTAATTCAGGGGTCGAGTCGAGCTTGCGACTCGGTGACCAAAAACAAGCCGCTTCGTAGGAGTTCACCCCATGCCTATCCTTTTCTATTTTCTTTCTATTTTTAATGTGTTGTGATGTGTTGTGCTATCCTTTTCCGGGTTCTCGATGTTTGTTGCTTGTTTTTTGTGATTTTTGTAGAATCGAACCAACAAATTTTCTGAAGCCTCTCGTGTCACTCGAGCTTCTTATCCTTTGTTTGATATTAGTTTGGGGAGATCCGATATCCTTTCATCTTATCGATTCACGTTTATCTTTGCATAATTCATAAACGGCTTAGATTTTCGTAGAACCCGACTTTAAACATTAAGGACAATGTTTCGTTTTAGTTTGGGGAAGGGAATCTATTGATTTGATGTTACCTGCTTATTGTTTTGTTCTCACGTACCCGTTTTCCCACAAAAATAGCAAAAAATTTAAATCTTTAATATCTTATTTGTAGAAAAAAAATGAAAAAATATATATTAGTAGTTGATTAAAAAATAAGTGTTAAGACACGAATGTAAGTTTTCCGTTGGTGAGAATAAAAAGTAATTTTTGACCCGATTGAACGTATAGAGTTCTAGCTTCCTTCCTTAACAATTAATGATGATAGTTTGTGCTAGTCTCATGTAGACTTTAAACATGCTAGACTTGAAATCGTTAGTAAATGAAGACTTGTGCTAATCTCAAGAAGATTTTAAATATGCCGAGTTGGATTTTATATAGGCTAAGTATTTGCGAGTCTCTTTCTTAGAGATTTTAAATTGCGAAGAACGAGAAATGATAGTGTTATTTATAAGTCATGACATTAAACGTAGAGTAGTTGGTTCTCTTTCAAGCTCATAAGTGTTAATTGTGGCTTTTTCTCCCATTAGCTTGTTTCACCTTTATATATAAATGTTTAATAAATAGAGTTGTGTGGTTTTTTGGTTAATAATTAGTTAATAGAAGTTTTCTTTAGTTCCTTTGTGATTAGGATGAGTACACATCAGGAATACTTAATTTGGCATACTATATGTATCACATTGATAAATATTTTGCTTATTCCTTAAAGAGCCTTAGGGTATATGGGATAAGTAGAATTCAATAATAATCCGAGACTGATAAAAGTTTGCTGTATCTTGCCGGCTCACAACCGATGTTACAGCCTTCTAAAAGGTCGAGGAAGTTACCGAAGTCGAAATATGTTTGCTACATCTTGTCGGAGGCGTGGCCGATGTTGTAGCCTTCTAAAGGACTGAGGTTTAATAATGTTGCTTAATTTTTGTCTTATTTTGTGCCTTAAAGAGCCTAAGGGTATATGGTGCAAATAAGATTGGTCCATTCATGTCTTAAAGAGCCTTAGGGTATATGACATGAATGGTGCCTTGCTTAAGTAGCCTAATAAAAGCCAAATTTTGGTTGCCTCGATGTGGACTTTAATCTTGATTTCATAAGGCTTAGATTTACGTAGAGGCCCGACCTTTAAACATTGAGGACAATATTTTGTTTTAGTTTGGGTATGGGAAGTCTATCGATTTGATGTTGCTTGCATTTTGTTTGTTTAACGTACTGTTTTCCCACACACAAATAGCAAAATTTTTAAATTTTAAGTTCTTATTTGGTAAAATGAAAAAAATAAAATATTAGTAGTTATTATATAAGTGTTAAGTCAGAATGTAGGGTTTTCCGTTGGTAAGAATAGAGTTAATTTTGACCCGATCGTACGTGTAGAGTTCTAGCTTTCTCCTTAACATTAATGATGGATAGTTTGTGCTAGTCTCACGTAGACTTTAATATGCTAGACTTGAATCATTAGTAAATGAAATTGTGCTAATCTCAAGTAGATTTAAATATGCCGAGTTGGAGTTTATATGGTAAGTGTTCGCGATTTTTTCTTAGGAGATTTTAAATTGCGAAGGATGAGAATGATAGTGTTTATTTATAAGTTCATGACATTAAACGTAGAATAGTTGGTTTTCTTTCAAGCTCATAAGTGTTAATTGTGGCTTTTTCTCCCATTAGCTTATTTCACCTTATATAATTGTTTAATAAATAGAGTTGTATGGTTTTTTGGTTAATAATTAGTTAATAGAAGTTTTCTTTAGTTCCTTTGTGATTTAGGATAAGTACTCATCAGGAATTACTTATTTGGCATACATTATGTATCACTTGATAGATATTTTGCTTATTTTTAAAGAGCTTTCGGGTATATGGGATAAGTGATTCAATTAATATCCACGACTGATAAAGTTTTCTGTATATTGCCGGCTCACAACCGATGTTTACAGCCCTTCTAAAGTCGAGGAAGTTACCGAAGTCGAAATATGATTGCTACATCTTGTCGGAGGTGTGGCCGATGTTGTAGCCTTTTAAAGGACTGAGGTATTATAATGTTACTTAATTTTTATCTTATTTTGTGCCTTAAAGAGCCTAAGGGTATATGGTGCAAATACGATTGGCAATTCATGACTTAGAGAGCCTTAGGGTATCTGCATGAATGGTGCCTTGCTAAGCTAGCTAATAAAAGTCAAATTTTGGTTACCTCGATGTGGACTTTAATCTGATGACAATTTGATCTATGAAAAGCGGCTAGGAGCTAATTATTGCTTCTTAACCATTACATCTCTATTTTTTGAATTTAATAAGTATCGAAACAAAAGATCTTAAAGAGGCCTCGGGTATATGACTTAAGTAAAATCTTGAGATACAAAAAATAGGATTTGCGGGAGGAAAGTAAGTACACAATTTGTAATTATGAGTAGCTGTTAGTGTCATGACTTGTAAATTGAAGAATGTCTTGTTTTTAAGCTTAGCGGGAATCAAAGTGAAAAATCGGGGATGATTGAAGTTATCTTTTAGACATTAATTGTGCTTTTTGTTTGCTATGAATCCTCAAGGTTACCAATAAGGTAATGAAACAATAATATTATGTCAACCAAATTAAGTTGTAGTTATGTAGTTAATTATTAAGGAAATATCATAAAAATAGACAAAAATCTTTGTAAATGGAAAATTGGGTGTTTTTATAATTGTGATCTCCTAAGCTCTCTCAACAAAAATCTTTGCTTCCAGGGATTAATAATCTATTAATAGATCATAATGCATGTAAGTAAATAATTTTTGTTGATGAATTTTGTGTTGGTGTTGGTGTTTGAACGGCAACAAGAGGAGAGAAAGGGAGGAGTGAAATTTTTTGGTAAAAGTATTATAAGTGTGTGTGTGTGTGTGTGTTAGTTGATAAGTGTTAAATACACATATCTATTTGTACCTAAAATAACCCAATTAAACCCAAAACAGTCCAAAAATAGCAACAATATGCTTGTATTTGTGTTTTGTGTGTGCAGGTATGGATTTATTAAAAATCATAAGAAAACCATCAAAAACGGGCAAGCACGTACACGAGAATCAGAAGAGTACAAAAAGAAGCCAATGATTCAAAGCTGCAGTCAAAAGAAAAGTCAAGCTCCCAGTCAAATTCAGTCAACAATGGTCAAACTTGGTCAAACACAAAATGACAAAACCAAGAATAATTCATTTTTGTCCCTCAATTTTCAGAAATGTCCAAAAATGGTCCCTTACACCTTATTGGGCCTCAAAACCTCTTAATGGGCCTGAAATACCTTAACACACCATATCCGGATCTAATGCCTAGCCCATAAGCCCAAACCTTAGGCCCAATTCTCTTTTCAATAAACCACAAGGGCCAGAACTGCAAATTTCAAAAGTAGTTTAACACTACACTTATTGATAAATAAAAGATAAGGACCACATTTGCATATAGCTCAAAGTTCAAACCGAATATTACCCTATTCAGTTAAAACAAAGATTTTGGCGCCAAGAACACACGAGCACTATTCATCATCATTTTCATATTTTACCACAGTCAAAACAAGGGGCTTTTCAAAATTAAGGGACAAAGTGGTCAATTCTTGAGCTCCTAAGCAAGATAGAAGGGAGAGATTAGTCATATCACAAGCCCTCATTGGCTCACTCAATCAAAAGGACACGTCACACATGAAGAAGTACAAGGGAGAAGTGGGATTTACTCTATTTTCACTCACATAAGTAGCACAAGGTGTCACATCAAGGATTGCCAGCTTGGCAATCCGTGTGACTACCTTGTGATCCAACGAACCATAATGAAGATCCAATGATTGGGAAAATCGTGTGGTGATGATTGAAAGAAGTGTAGAGCAAGGCAAGAGGGACTAGAAGCTTCATCAGTGGCTATATAAAGCCCTCACTATCACACACAGCCACATCTTTCTTTTCTAGTTTTTTTTAAATAGCTTAATTTTTGCTTATTGTAATTTCATTTTTAATCAGTTGTAATTTCCTTTTAAGAGTAATGTAATTCAGTTTTTATTAATAAAAGTTAGTTTTAAATTGTCATAAGCTCTCATTTCCATTCTAAATTTTCCTCACTTTTACTCATAAAACCTCAATAAGCTTTTATAAGCCCAATTCAGCTCTCATGAGTCTATAAGCTCATGATAGAGCTCAACTAGTCTTAATCATACTGTAATTTCAATAATCAGCTTTAAAAACCTTAATTACCTTTGCATTTTGGATTATTAGCTTATGGAAGGGGGATCTATAAAGGAAGGATCCCCATGGACTTATACCCTAGCTTATTAATAAGCTAGGGAGCTTGTAGCTGCCATCTATTAGGGTCCTCTTGTTTAGCTAGAGGTGCCTTGTAAGTTTCTCATTTAATCCCTTTCTTTCTAGCTTTCAATAGTTTTCTAATAGCTTTCTATGCTTATTTGCTTATTCAATATGCTTATTAAGTGCTTAATTGTGTTTTTCTTATCTTATTAATCATAATAGTTCATCTGTTTTTGCTTTTCTTAGTCTAGATCATAGTTTTATATAATTTGTTATAAAAGCTTTAAAAAAAACCAAATATAGTAGCATAGTGTAGATCTTATAATTTAGCTTAATAAATTGTTGAAATATGTTTGTTAAGCTTGATATAAGCTAGTAGTAGTCTGGTATTAAGGAGTTAGGCATTAGTTTTCAAAATCATAAGCTACTTTAAAATTCTGTCAATTTAAAGGAGTGTTTGGCATTAGCTAATTTGACCTCATAAAGTCAAAAGGTTTTGTGCATTCTGTTTGAGTTAGCTTAGGTTTCATTTATAATCAGTAGTAAAAGAGTTTTTAAAGCTTAGGTTGCAAAATTCAAAAAGTTATGGTCTAATTTGCTTGCTTCTACACCAGGGCATTTCACCCTTACTTTTTGTTTGTGAAAAATTAGATCTAAGCCTCCAAGGCCTAGATTGTGCTTGCTTTGTGTTTATAAACACTCAAGAAGAGTGTCCAAGTGCAGGTTTACCCTTAAGGTAACCTGCACTATTGGATTTGTGTTAAGTGTCAAGTGCATCAGCAGGAACTAGGTTGTTCCTGCTGTCACTTTTGAATTTAATTTTAGTTAAGTAAAAGTAGGTCTTAGGTTCTTAAATTCAAGTAGGATAAAGTCTAGGTATAGCTTATTATAGATTAAGTCTTAATTTGCATTTTCTAGCTTATTTACCTAGCTTAATTCAGCTGTCAAAGTCACCAAAAAGCTAAAAACTCAAAAACAGTAGTTAGATTAGTATATCTCTTAAATTTTAAATTCTAGCTTGAAGTATTAAGTTTTATTTAAATTAGTAGCCTATAAGTTGATTGTCAAGTTTGCAAAAACTCATTTGCTGTCTTTGCTTTTTGTGCAATTGAGCTTATTAAGTTTTTGAGCTTATTGTTTTATTTCCTGACTTTGTTCCTTTTATCATCATTTTAAGTTGTCTTCTGTTAGTTTTAGCTCAAATTTCTTTTCACTTATAGATTAAGCATATCATAAGCTCTCAGGATCTTCTTTTGTTTTTAAAATTGAGCTTAAAATAAGCTTTTTATAGCTGTTTAAGTAAAATCAATGGCAAAAGTCCACTTTCTGTTTTCAGCTTATTAATAAGCTCTTTCTGAGCTTAATAGTGGTTTTCAGCTTAAGTTTCTTTCATTAAAGTTGTTTAAAATTAAGTCCTTAATAAGTTCTAATTTTTAGTTTTTCAAAAAGAAAAAAAAATAAAAAGTGCAAAAAGTGGGGGTTTGCCTGCCTCGAACCCACGACCTCTCACTTATAGACCCAATGCCTTAACACCATGCTACAATAGCTCATCCGTTCCTCTTTCCTTTTATTAAATCCTTATACTCATTTTGGTTTTATAAGCCAAATAAGCTGTCAAGCTTATTTCGTGGCTTATTTTATAAGCTACAACTTTGAGCTTATTTTTCCTAGGATTTATATAGCATAAGCTATTTCCTGTATTTTTTCTAGAATTTTTACTCTAAGTTTAGTATTTTTAATCTTTTATTTTCTTTAAAAACTTTAAAAAATCATAAAAAATAGAAAATTAATCAGAAAAATAAAATTCTTTTTTACAAAATTTTCTTTTAATATAAAGTTTGTAGGAAAATTAGTTTCACTTTCGTAGGGTTTAATTTGCAAAAATTCACTTTTTAAAGAACGGGTTTTGTTCCCGTTCTCGGTTTTCAATTTTTAACGCTCGTTTTAACTCCGTTTTCATTCTAGTTTTTTTAAACTTCGTTTTAAGTCAATTAGAATACATTTAAAAAGAAAATTTTAAATTAGGCTTAATTTTGTAGAATTTAGGTTTTTGGCCTTAGTTTTAGTGTCCCGTTTCGCGTTTTTAATTAAATTTTGAAATTGTTGTTTTTTATTTAGTAGAAATAGATTATCAAAAATATCTTTGCTTCATTCAAATCAGAATCCAAGCTTAAACAAGGTTTCAATTTCACTAGTCGTTGGGGAAACGACCCGGGTGATCATATTTACCCGGTTAAATATACGTATTATATATTATATTATATATATTTTTAAGAGTGAATTTTCCTTAGGGAATTTTCTTAATTGCTCTTTGAAGTATTATATTTTATATATATTTTGGGTATATAAAATTCGACATCAGTCACCAAATCATCTTATGTATTGACATCCAAATTATCTCGTTCGAGGTAGTCAAAAAAACTTTTTAATTAAACAAAGAGTTAATTATAAAATTATCAATATTCATTCTTACAAAACTAGCCAAGATCATGCATGATGAGTTTGAAATAAGTAGGATGGGGGAACTAATTTTTTTTCTTAGGATTACAAATAAAACAATTAGATGATGGAATATTTTTTAAATCAATCAAAATATATTAAGGAAATACTTAAGAAATTTGGACTAGAAGACTCTAAGCCAATAAAAACCCCTATGTCTACGGAAAACAAACTCATGAGAGATGAAGAAGGTGAGTCCGTAGATAATACCAAATATAGAGGCATGATAGGTAGTTTATTATACTTAACGGCAAGTCCTTAAAAAAAAAAACAACTTTGAGAGCTATACCAGTGAAGTAATGTTGATTATTTGGTTTAAGTCTCTTTCCCAGTGTAACCGTTAAACAAAATTTTGTTGTGAAAAAAAATTAAAAAACTCTTCTCTACAAACAAAATTATTGTAAAGTTTAGCTTTTTGAATTTTTAGTTTTTCTTTTTATGCGCTCGTGGTATTACTTCGCAATCTCGAAGGATGTCGTCAACAACAAACTCCCTCCGGTTGTTGTTGAAAAATTTTGTTTTTAGAAGAACCAATTGTCGATCAATAACATTGTGGCAATGGCCCGACAATCGTACATGGCCCAAATTTTCAGCTCCTAACGAGGAGTATGAAGATGCAATAGTTGTTCCATCGATTAATGCAAACATTTTTGAGCTTAAAACAAACCTTTGATTAATCTCGTCGCAAAGAAATAAGTTCACGGGTAGAACAATACCTCTCACAATCACCTTCGATTTTTCAACAATGTCACTTCAACTTTTAACATCTCGTAGGTTCCGAACACTATCGATTAAAGCTTTTGTTTTTTTTCCCCTTTCTCTCTAGACGTGAAGCCCGAGATTGGTAGACAAAGGAACCTCCTAGATCATTCTCAATGGGACGACCTTGTTGCAAAATTACTTAAATCAATTCTTCCCACCTTCAAAAAACACTTACTATCAAATAGATCATATATATTTTACTTTTTTCCAAAAATCAAAAAAGAAACCTCAATGAAGCATGGGAACGTTTTATAGGATCCATGCGTCAATGTCCCTCACACCATGGCTTCTCAACTACACCAACGTAATACTTTTTACAATTCTTGAATTACAAAGATCAAGATGCTTAGTACTCCGCGCGGGTGGCAATTTTTCTTAGACAATTAAGATGTCACAATGAAGGATTAGCGATTGATGAAAAGCAATCAAAAGTTCGTTACTCAAGACAGTTCGTGCTATGATTCAAGAGTGAGTACGATGCTCATCTTTCCTACCCACTATTACCTTTCTAAAATTCTTCGATATTCAACAAATAGCCGCTTCCTCGTCAGAGGATAAGATGATCTATCAAGATGGAACAAATGATGAACTAAATGAAAGCTTTAGTTTTTACTAACTCCCACACCCATCAAGAGGTTGAGGAATTATGGTGTGGATCGAATCACAATTTTAACCATTGTCCGTTAACTCGAGGTGGAAACGATTTTCCCGTTTTTCATGACAACATCCAACAATTTCAACAAACCGCAGCCGTTGGCAATTTTCTCCAAAGAAACCAACCTTCCAATTTGGCAAGTCAAATGAAACCACCGGGTTTCAATCAACCGAATGTCCAAAACAACCAAAACCGATATCAAGGAACCAATTCTAATTTCAACCAAAACCGTGGAGGAAATTTTAACCAAAACCGTCAAAACAACCAAAATCAAGTTTATCAAGCCCCACCATACCAACCACCAACAAATCAACCTTTGGTTAATCAAGCTTTACCTCCCGTTTCACAAATTCAAGGTGTGTCTAAAACGGATTTTGAAAGTTATGCTAAAGCAAATGATGCGAATATGAATAACTTGCAAATGAAGTTGGATAATTTTCAAAGAAACCAAAATGATTTTCAAAGAGTTTACAATGATTCTCAAAAGAAGCAAGATGATTTTCAGAAAATGATGCTCAGTTTCATGCAAAGCTATCACACCAACCAAGCTTCAAGTTCAAGTTCGTTACCAAGCAATACCATTCCAAACCCTAGGAACGAAGCCAAGGCAATTACCACACGAAGTGGTGTCTCATATGACGGACCTCCAATTCCACCGCCGGTGGTGGAAAAGGAACCCGAGGTGACAAAGGATACGGAGCTACCTAGCACCGAAGACATCCAACCTCAAGTTGTCCAAGACTTAGGAAAAGACAAAGAACCAATCAAAGAGCCTTCTTTAGCTCAAAAGACCAAGACTAGTTTGCCTTACCCTTCAAGACTTGCAAAAGAGAAAATTCGTGAAAAGGATGATATCCTAGCTTCAAAGTTTATGGAAATTTTCCGTAATCTTCACTTTGAGCTAAGTTTTGCGGATGCTCTCATTCATATGCCAAAGTTTGCTCCAATGTTCAAAAAAATGCTTAATAACAAAGACAAGTTAATCGAGTTAACTAATACACCTTTGAATGAAAATTGTAGTGCGGTTGTCCTTAAAAAGCTTTTAGAAAAGCTAGGTGACCCCGGTCGATTTCTTATTCCATGTGATTTTTTTGGATTTGATAATTTGCTTAGCCCTATCCCGATTTTTTTTATTATTTTTTAAGTATAGCATAAATATCATCCTCTTTCATTTAGAAAAAGCTTGGACACCCGGGCCTAAATGATACTAAAATGTGTTAGAATTAATCCCGACGAACAATTTCCAAACAACCGGTGTATACGGAGAATGTTTTTGTCAGGTAGGAAAGTTCTACTTTCCAGCCGATTTTGTTGTTCTTGATTTCATCCTTTCCTCGAGTACCCGTGATACTTGGAGACTTTTCTTAGGACGCTCAACGCTTTAATCGATGTATATGAAGGAGGGGGGAGGGGGGGGGAGGGGGGGGGGGGGGGGGGGGGGGGGGGGGAGGGGGATAAATTCTTAGGAATGATGATCAGACTTAACCCTTAAAATGTGGTGATACACCTTCTATGTTCGTACAACAATTGTCGAATCGTTGAAGAAAGTCGATCTCATTGATTCACTGTGAAAAAATACGTCACAAGAAGTCCTTAAGATTTTTCAAACTCCAGTTGCATATGGCAATCCTTCTCCCGGATACGATCCGGTTGTTTCAAATTCTTCTCCGACTCTCAGTCCCTTCGGGGATAGTGATTTTCTACTTTTTGAAGAAGTCGATGCTTTTATAGCAATCGATGACGAGCAAACTTCACTAGAAATTAATGCTATGTACTATGATCCCGAGGGTGACATTCTCATTCTCGAAGCACTTCTCAATAGTGATCCATTAACCTCCCCAACCAAACAGAGATTATTTCCCAGAAATTCGAAGAGACCTTAAATATTGAACCAGAAGAAGTCTTCAATCGAATATGCTATTTCCTATGAACCAAAAATGACCTCCCGAGGTTGAACTTAGGACTTACCTCCTCATCTCGATAAGCTTTTAGCATATAACAACAAAGTGGCCCAGTTATATTTGCCAAAGATTTGAGCGATGAGACAAGACGCTCTCATAAAAGGGTTCTTAAAATCCGAAAGCAAGCAAGCGTGGAAAGATCTCTGACATTAATGTATAAACCCGGAATTTTGTCTCATAAAATTCTAATTGGAAGAATGGACTATGAACCAGCGTCCAACATCAGAGAAGGTTAATCCAGAAATTCATGATGTCATTAAAAAAGGAGTTGATAAACTTCTCGATGTTGATTGAAACTACCCAATCTCGGATAGTCCTTGGGTGAGCCCAGTACACTGTGTACCAAAGAAAGGAGGAATGACCGTAGTAACCAATGATGATAACGAATTAGTACCGACAAGACTTGTAACAGGATGGAGAGTATGCATAAATTATCGTAAGTTGAACGAAGCTACAAGAAAAGACATTCCCTTTACATTGTTCATGATCAAATGCTTGAATACTCGCAGGAAATGAGTACTATTGGTTTTCGCTCGCCGGTTTCTTCGTTGTATTTCCAGATTCCAATTGATCCCAATGACCAAGAGAAGACTACATTCACTTGCCATACGGAATGTTTTGCTTCTCACCGCATCCTTTGGTTTAAGCAATGCGCCAGGCAGGTTTCAACGGTGTATAGTGGCAAACTCCATGATATGATTGAAAAGAACAATGGAAGTCTCAGGATGATTTCTCGGTTTTTAGAGATTCTTTTTCTACGTGCCTCACCAATTTAGAAAAAAATGCTTAAAAGGTGTGAAGACACTAACTTAGCTCTAAATTGGGAAAAAAGCCATTTCATGGTAAAAGAAGGTATCGTACTCGGACATAAAATCTCGAAGAAAGGAATTGAATTGACAAAGCTAAATTCGATGTTATTCTAAGCACATCCACCCACCCACCGTTAAGGAAATTCCGAAGTTTTTCTAGGGCATGCTGGTTTTTACCGTAGATCCCATCAAGACTTTTCAAAGAACTCTCGACCCATGTCCCATCTCTTAAAGAAAACACTCCTTGTAACTTCCTTGGAAATTGCATTCTAGGCCCCCCCCCCCTTTTAACATTGAAAAAGAAGTTAACCGAAGCTCCAGTAATCTCAATTGTTTCTGATTGGGACCAACCTTTTGAAATCATGTGTGATGCAAGTGATTATGCAATAGGTGCGGTTCTAGGGAAAAGGATTGAGAAGCATTTTAGACCAATTCATTATGCAAGTAAGACAATGACCGAAGCAGAATCAAACTATACAATAACGGAAAAAGAAATGCTTGCAGTTGTTTACGCTTTTGAGAAGTTTCGATCATATCTAATCATGAACAAAAGTGTTGTTTACACGAACCAACCTCCGCATTGAAATACCTCATCAACAAGAAAACGCCAAAGCAAGATTGCTTAATGGTCTATACTTCTTCAAAGAATTTGATTTTTTCAGTAATTGATACCAATGGAGCTGGAAACTATGCATCCGATACACCTCTCTCGTCCTTGAAAACACCCGTATAAATGTTTTTTGATCTAAAGAGATTAATGAAACCTTTCCTCTAAAAACGTTAAATAAGGTGACATTCTCATGATAACAAAGTACCAATTCGTGGTTTTCCGATATAGCAAATTACTCACGCGGGGAATTTTCTATCAAAGAATTCAACCCAACAAAAGAGTAAAGTTTTTCAAGGATGATAGAAGCATTACTTTTGGAGATCCCTATCTCTTTCGTACAATGTGCGGATCAAATCCATCAGTAGATGTGTATTTGCCAGAAGCTCTTGAAATGCTCAGGCTTGTCCATGAAGAGACCCACTAAGGGCCATCAAAGTGTCTAAACATCACCACTCGGATTAAGTATTTTAGCAGGGTTTCTTTGGCCTACGATTTATCAAGGATGCGTACATTGATCAAAATCTTGTGATGCATGTCCAAGACAAGGCAAGATTTAACATCGAGATGAAATGCTCAAAATGCAATCCAAGTTTGTGAAATTTTCGATGTTTGAGGTATCGATTTTATGGGACCTTTTCTGTCGTCTAGAGGAAACAAATATATTATAGTAGCCGTCGATTATCTTTCCAAATGGGTTGAAGCTAAGGCGCTCCCCACCAACGATGCTAAAGTAGTTGTCAAGTTTTTAAAATCCCTTTTCTCCCGATTTGGTGCACCTAGAGCTATCATAAGCGATCGTGGGACCCATTTCTGTAATGACAAATTTGATAAAGTTATGTCTAAATATGGTGTCACACATCGTCTTTCTACCGCTTACCACCCTCAGACTAGTGGTCAAGTCGAGGTGACGAATCGTGGTCTCAAAAGAATCTTAGAGAGGACGGTAGGAGAAAACCGTGCCTCATGGTCTGACAAGCTAGATGATGCATTATGGGCTTTTAGGACCGCTTACAAAACTCCAATTGGATGCACTCCCTACAAGTTAGTTTATGGAAAAGCATGTCACTTACCCGTTGAATTAGAACACAAGGCATATTAGGCTCTTAAGCATGCCAACTTCGATCTCAAAACTGCGGGTGATCATAGAAAGCTCCAACTCAATGAACTTAACGAGCTTCGTGATCAAGCTTATGCGAATTCGCTAATCTACAAGGAGAAGATAAAGAAACTTTACAATCAAAGATCACGAATCGAATCTTCAATAGTTGGTGAATCAAGTTACTTTTCAACTCCCGAATAAAGATTTTCATCGGAAAGCTCAAGTCCCGATGGTCCGTCCCTTTATATTACCGAAGTATTTTTCCTTATGGCACAGCAATTGTCTCATCCCGATGTTCTAATTTCAAGTCAACTGCCACCTGTCTTAAGCATACTATGTGGAGGGAATACACCCATTGGTTAACTAGATCTCCAAACATTCCCTGAAGGACAACTAAATTCAGGAATCGAAGTCGAGCTTGTTGACTCGGTGACCAAAAACAAGCCGCTTCGATGGAGTTCCACAATCTATGCTTATCCTTTACTATTTTCTTCTATTCTTTAATAAAGGTTGTGTAGAGAAGAGCCCTGTGTACTCTTTCTTATTTCTCGATGTTTGTTGCTTGTTTGTTTGTTGATTTTTGTAGGATCGAACCAACAAATTCTTTGAAGCCCTCTCGAGTCCTGTTTGATTTGCCCCGTTCCAACCGACTTCTCATCCTTTGTGTGAAATTAGTTTGGGGAGATCCGATATCCTTTCATCTTATCGATTCACGTTTATCTTTGCATAATTCATAAACGGCTTAGATTTACGTAGAGACCCGACTTTAAACATTGAGGACAATGTTTTGTTTTAGTTTGGGGAAGGGAATCTATCGATATGATATTACCTATTTATTGTTTTGTTCTCACGTACCCGTTTTCCCACAAAAATAGCAAAAAGTTTAAATTTTTAAGATCTTATTAGTAGTTATAAAAAAAATATATAAAAAAATATAAAAATAATAAAAAATAATTAAAATAATAATAAGTGTTAAGACACGAATGTAGGTTTTCCGTTGGTAAGAATAAGAAGTAATTTTTGACCCGATCGTACGTGTAGAGTTCTAGCTTTCTTCCTTAACAATTAATGATGATAGTTTGTACTAGTCTCATGTGGACTTTAAACATGTTAGACTTGAAATCATTAGTAAATGAAGGCTTGTGCTAATCTCAAGTAGATTTTAAATATGCCGAGTTGGATTTTATATAGGCTAAGTATTTGCGAATTTCTTTATTAGAGATTTTAAATTGCAAAGAATAAGAGATGATAGTGTTGATTACGAATTAGGATGCTAAACAAAGTTTATTTGGAAAACTTAAAGGTTTATAAGAATAACTTGTGGTTTTTCTTCCCCGGAGTTCTTAAAATGATTAATTATACGTGTTCTCTTTAATTTTTACAAATTAGAGTTTTACTCTTAAAAGTCTAATCAACATATTCAGAGAAAAAGCTTTATCGATGATGAAGTCAAACATCATTGATAAATAAGAATTTTAGTTCAAGTTTATACTTTGGTTTTCTAAAACAAAATTTTTCTATTTGCAAAAATAATGTGTTAAATTAATTAATTAATATAGTTAAAAAAATGGATGCAAGTTATAAATCCTTAGTGTTAATAATTAATATACAAACTCCATCGTAATAAAGTACATGGGCATTTGTCGGTTCGCTCCCGATGTGACATTGAAAGAAAGGGTGAAGGTTGTATATTTAGGGTTGGTATCATAATAAGTACACGAGCTCTTGTCGGAGGCGTGACCGATGTGTCGTCGAAAGAAAAGTGATACCGATTCCTAGCCTAATAATGTAAATAGTAATAATAATGTTGCAAGTTAGAAAATAAATAGTAAAAGTTTCATTTTCTAAAACCAAGGTATTCTTTTGAACTAAGGTTTGCAAAAGTCTACAAGGCTTTTTCATCGGAAGATCATGCGTTTCGATTAGTATTCTCCGGATGGGGTGTCAAAAGCCTTAGCACTTACCCGTGAACGTGGGATTGCTAGAGAAGAAATTCATTCATGGATAAGTGTAACCAGCGATGTCTTAGTTAAGGAGGTTTTTGTTGCTATTGAGATGTGATCTTGCTAAGTAAATAACATATCTAGCCCAAAAGTCCCATTGTTAAAGCTGGTCGGATATCATCTAATCCTAAATATGTGAATATAATGGTTTAAAATTAATTGAAACACACACCTAAATATTATGATTGTATGTCTGGAAGAGGAATTCACAAGTTGTAATTAAATTAGTCTTAGCATCTTAGCTTCGTCCTTAACCGTTGATCTTATTTTGTTTTAGCTTAGCATGGGAAAAGTGAAAAAATCGGAGATAAGAAGTTTCTTTTAGACACTTAATTGTGCTTTTTGTTCTATGATCCTAAAAATTACCATAAGGTAACGAAAACAATACATTATGTCAACACAAAGAATTGTAGATAGGTATTTAATTATCATAAAAACATAAAAAGAAAAAAAAAAGGATTTGAAATGGGAATCGGTGTTTTTATACTTTGATCTCTTAGCTCTCTCAACAAAAATCTTAGCTATTACTGTTTCAAAGGTTTAGTTGGAGAACTATTGAGGTATTTGGTTTATAAGGCATGATAAATTGCGTAGGGACACGCAATCATTTAGTTTTGGGAATTTTTGATAAGTGCAAAAAAACAATATCCGTATTACCTAAAATAACCCAATTAAACCCAAAACAGATCAAAAATGGCAACAATATGCTTGTATTTATGTTTTGTGTGTGCAGGTACGGATATATCAAAAATCACAAGAAAACAGTAAAAAACGGGCAAGCACGGACACGAGAATCAAAAGAGTACAAAAAGAAGCCAAAGAATCAAAGCCGAAGCCAGAAAAGTCAAACCCGCAGTCAAATCCAGTCAACATGGTCAACAAAAAGTCAACCAATAAAAGACAAAACCCAAAAACATTCCATTTTCACCCTCCAAGTTTCACCAAAGTCCAAAAATAACCCCTCACCCCTTAATGGGCCTTAAAAAGTCTTAAAAAGCCATGACCGGATCCAAAAGCCCAAAACTTTAGCCCACACCTTTTTTTATAAACCACAAGGGCCATTCTTGCCAACTCTTAAACTCATTTTTACACTATACTTAGAATTAACAAAGATAAGGACCATTTGTGCATATATGCCAAACTTCCAACTGAATTACCCCTTTCAGTTATAATTTGGGCGCCAAACCTAACACTATTCACCCGTCGTCCCAAAGTTACCATTCACTCAAACGAAAGGGCTTTCTACAATTGAGGGGTACAGATGTCTATTCAAGTAAAGTACAATGAATTGGCAAGGACAAATCAGTCATCTCCAAGCTCTTAGTAGCTCACTCTCATGAGGAGGCCACGTCAGACCAAGAAAAGCACAAGGGAGAAGTGGGATTTACTTTTGGATCACTCAGAGAAGTAACACAAGGTCACATCAAAGGAATTACACGCTGGCAATCCTTAGTTACACACAAAATGATCAAACGGCTCATATTTGTGATCCAATGATTGAGAAATTGATTGGCTGAGATCAAAGGAGCGGGGGATAGGATTTTTAGGCCTAGAAGCTTCTCTACAGCCTATAAAAAGGCCTCACTATCACACACTCACACACGTAGTTTTTAGCTTAAGATTTAGTTTTTAGCTTAATTTTACTTTTTACCTTGTAATTTACTTTTTAAGAATTGTAACCAAGTTTTATATTAATGATAATTCAGTTTTTTTTAATCTCTCATAAGCTCTTTGTTTTCCTTAAGATCTTATTTTCCTTAAGATGTTAAGCTAAAAGCCAAAGATGCGCTCATAAACTTCTTATAGTCTCTAAGCTAATAAATGAGCTTAATAAGCCTAATCTTACTAAAACTTGTAAAATCAGCTTTAAAAGTCTATTTACCTTTGCATACTGGATTTAAGCTAATGAAAGGGGGATCTAAAAGGAAGATCCCCGCGGACTTGATACCCTACTTATATAATAAGCTAGGGAGCTTTGTAGCTGCCATATTTTGGTTTCCCCTTGTTTGCTAGAGATATGTAAGTTTTCTACCTTTAATTTCTTTAAGTTTTTTCCTTTCAATAATTGTCTATTTACTTTCTATGCTTAAATCTGTTTATTTGCTTATAATGGTTGCTTATTTGTTCTTATATATCTTTAATTTTGCTTATTAGATTAGTTAGATTATCTGTTTTTGATTAAGTAGTTAAATTATCTTAAGTTTTCATTTCTGTCATCATTAATCTATAAAAAACCAAAAATAGTAGGAAGTAGTGTAAATCTTAGATTGCTTGCTTATTCAGTTGTTAGTTTATGTTTAATAGATTAGTTAAAAGTTGTTTTTCATCTGGTAATTAAGTTTTAATAAATAAATCTTAGTTTTAAAGGCTTTTTCAAAACTGTCATGAACCTAAAGGGGTGTTTGGCATAGGCTGGTTTGACCTGCAAAAGTTAAATTAGGGTGTGCAATTTGTTTGAGTCACTTGTGTTCTCATTTAAAATGAGTAGTAATTCAGTTTTTATAAGTTAGTTTTCAATAATTAAAAAGTTTGAGTTTATTTTTCATAGTTTTGCACCAGGGCATTTTTCTAGTTTTCTTTGCTAAGTTTAAATTTGATCCAAGCATTCTAGGGAAATTTTGTGCTTGTTGTTTGCTCACAATCACTTAATAGAGAGTGTAGTGTGCAGGTTTTCCTTAAAGGATCTCTGCATTTTTGTTTGTGGTTTGCCATTTGCACTAGCAGTGGTAACACAGTTACCACTGCTGTCACTTTTGGCTTAATTATTAGTTAGGAAATCTTAGATTTTAGCTTATAAAATTCAGTACGGTAATAGTTTTTTTACATAGCTTAATACAAATTAGGCTTAATTTGCAATTTATAGCGTATCTTCCTAGTTTATTTGCTGCAAAGTCATAAAAAACAAAGACCAATAACAGTTAGGCAATAGATTTAGCTTTTAAATTTTCAAATCTAGCCATAAGAATTAGGTTTTATTATTTAAATTCATAGCTATTATAGTTGTTTAATAAGGTTTGCTTAAGCTCAGATCTAGAATTGGCTATGATTTTTTAGACTTAAATGAATGTAAGCTTTTCATGCTTATCCTTAGTTTAGCATTTTGTTTATCAAATTCAGATAGGTTTCAGTGTTTTTGAACCATTTAGCTTTTCATTTTTAGTTTAAATACATTATAAGCTTTATAGAACTTCTTTTGTTTTTGAAAATAAGCTTAATTTGAGTTTTTTACGAGCTTATAAGTAAAAACAAGGGGGAAATCCCCCACTTTCCTGAGGTCAGCTAAATGATAAGCTCTTTTAGAGCTTACTAGTGGTTTTCAGTTATAAGTTCTTTTATTAAAGTTAATCACCTCAACTTATTCTACAACTTTACTTTTGTAAGTTTTTGATAATAAGCATTTTTTTAATTCATCTTAATTTTAGGCTTAAAAGGGACTTAGGGTGTAATCGGGTTGGGCCTCAGGGTAAGTAGTGAAACTTTTAAGTTTTATTAGTTTTCTTCATTAGTCCTTTTAGTTTACACTGTTAGTCCTTTAAGGTTTTTATAGTTAGTCTTCAGTTAGTTATAGTTATTAGTTTTAATAAATTTTAATTAATAATTAGGTTTTAGATTTAATTAGTTCAATTAAAGTTTATTAAAAAGATAAAAATTAGGGCTTTTAATTTACATAAGTTTCTGCACTTTTACTTTATTTAGTAAAATTTTTATAAAATTTTTAATAGTTTTATAGTTTTTAATTAGTTTTAATTTTCTAAAAATTATATCTCTTAATCTAAAAAGCCAAAAATAGTAATCTTTTTCTAAAAAATTTCTTTTTACTATTTTACTTAGGAAAAATATAAATTTCAATTATTTTTCTATTTCTTTTATTTTATATTTAATTAGAATTAAATAGTTTTTAATTAATAAAAAAATTTCAAAAATAATAAAAAAAATAATTTTCTTTTTCTTAAAATTTTCTTTTATCCTAATTTAGGTTTAGAAATTTAGTTTGAAATTTTAGGGTTTAATTTAAGTCTATTTGCTTAATTGTCGCGTTTTAATTTGTTTCCCGTATTTGTTTAATTGTTTAATTGCCTTTAATTTTTTCACTTTTAATTGTTGCTTTTTATTTAGTAGATATAGATCATCAAATCATCTATTTGCTTCATTCAAATCAGAATCCAAGCTTAAACGAGGTTTCAATTTCACTAGTCGTTGGGGAAACGACCCGGGTGATCATATTTACCCAGTTAAATATACGTATTATATATTAATATATAATTTTAAGAGTGGAATTTCTTAGGGAATTTTACCTTAATTGCTCTTAAGGGTTAATATTATATCGTATATTTTATAGTGAATTAAAACTCCACAATCATTTTTGGGCGCCGTCGCCGGGACAGTGTTTAAGATTTCCTTCGTTTTTAGTTTAATTTGTTTGAAGTATCTCTTCTCGCCCTTCCGAAAGTATTCATTCTTGGTTTTTATAAATCAAAAATCCAAAAAAATTCATAAAATATAAAAAGTAAAAATATTTTCCTTTTCTTTTTAGTAAAAGTAAAAGATAAAAAAATAGAAAAATCAAAAAAATCTTCCTTTTTAATTAAGAAATAAAAGTCATCAATTGGTAAAAATACCAAAATATAATACTCTCAACGGAGGTATTATCATTCGCAATTTCGGTGACTGTTGGTTTCCCAAACGAACTAAAGATTAACACTTGCCATTTGTTCTCTACGAAGTACGCTCAACCTTGAAAAGCAAGTTTTTGAGAGCTGACCGCCGTGAAGTATTTGATTATTGGTTTAAGCACTTCCGTATAACTGTTAAAATTCATTGGTTAAATAAAAAAAAATCCAAACAAAAAAAATTAGTGTAAAGTTTTGCTTTTGATTTTTTAGTTTTTTCTTTTTAGCGCACATCGTTCGCATCTCGAAGACTTCGTCAACAACAAACTCCTCCGGTTGTTGTTGAACCTTTTGATTTAGAATAACCAATTGTCGATCAAACATTGTTACGATGGCCGACCATCGGACCATGGCTCAAATGCGACAAAACACCCATCGAGGGTATGAAGATGCTATTTTTTGTCCCACCGGATAATGCCTAACACTTTCGAGCATAAACAACCTTTAATCATCTTGTGTTCAAAGTAATAAGTTGTCCACGGGTAGACACGACCCTCATAATCACCCTTCGTATCTTTCAACAAGGTCACTTCAACGTTTAGACACCCCGAAGTCCGACACTTCGATCAAGCTTTTTGCTTTTTCCTTTTTTCTCTAAGACGTGAAGCCCGAGATTGGTTAAGACAAGGACCTCCAAGATCAATTCTGAAATGGGACGACCTTGTTTCAAAATTTATAAACCAATTCTTTCCACCATCAAAAACGACTTATCTCCGAAACAAAATCACCAATTTTTTCCAAGAACCAAACGAAACCTTCAATGAAGCATGGGAACGTTTTAAAGGACTCCTTCGTCAATGTCCTCACCATGGCTTCTCGGAACTACACCAACTCGATACTTTTTACAATTCTTTGAATTCCAACGATCAAGATGCCTTAGATTCCGCCGCGGGTGGCAATTTTTTAGACAAGATGCCTCAAGAAGGATTAGCGATTATTGAAAGCAAGTCAAAAGTTCGTTACTCAAGAAGTCGTGCTAATGATTCAAGAGTGAGTACGGATGCTCCTCTTTCTAATTCTTCACCTTCTAATAATTCTTTCGATATGCAACAAATAGCCGCTTCTCTTGAGGATAAGATGACTATTAAGATGAAACAAATGATGAATGAAATGAAAGCTTTAGTTGTTACTACTCCCGCACCCATCAAAGCGGTTGAGGAAGTATGTGTTACGTGTGGATCAAATCACAATTTTAACCATTGTCCATTAACTCGAGGTGGAAACGATTTTCCCGTTTTTCATGTCAACATCCAACAATTTCAACAAACCGTCGCCGTTGGTAATTTCTCCAAAGAAACCAACCTTCCAATTTGGCAAACCAAATGAGACCACCGGGTTTCAATCAACCAAATGTTCAAAACAACCAAAACCGATATCAAGGAAACAATTTCAATTCAAATCAAAACCGTGGAGGCAATTTTAACCAAAACCGTCCAAACAATCAAGGAGCCGTTTATCAAGCCCCACCATACCAACCACCAACAAATCAACCTTTGGTTAATCAAGCTTTACCTCCCATTTCACAAATTCAAGGTGTGTCTAAAACGGATTTTGAAAGTTATGCTAAAGCTAATGATGCGAATATGAATAACTTGCAAATGAAGTTGGATAATTTTCAAAGAAACCAAAATGATTTTCAAAGAGTTTACAATGATTCTCAAAAGAAGCAAGATGATTTTCAAAAGATGATGCTCAGTTTCATGCAAAGCTATCACACCAACCAACCTTCAAGTTCAAGTACTTTACCAAGCAATACCATTCCAAATCCAAGAAATGAAGCCAAGGCAATTACGACTCGTAGTGGTGTTTCATACGATGGACCTCCGATTCCACCGCCGGTGGTGGAAAAGGAAAGTGAGGCGACAAAGGATACGGAGCTACCAAGCACCGAAGACATCCAATATCCTCCATTGGTCCAAAAACAAACCAAAGACAAAGAACCAATCGAAGAGCCTTCTTTCGTTGCTAACAAAGCCAAACCTAATTTACCTTACCCGTCGAGACTCAACAAACAAAAGATTCGTGAAAAGGATGACATTCTTTCTTCAAAGTTTATGGAAATCTTTCAAAACCTTCATTTTGAGCTTAGTTTTGCGGATGATCTCATTCATATGCCAAAATTTGCGTCGATGTTTAAAAAAATGTTAAATAACAAAGATAAGTTGATCGAATTGACCAAAACGCCGTTGAATGAAAATTATAGTGCGGTTGTCCTAAAAAAGCTTCTGGAAAAGCTAGGAGACCCAGGCCGATTTCTAATTCCTTGTGATTTTTCAGAATTTGATAATTATCTAGCCCTTGCCGATTTAGGTGCTAGCATTAATCTCATGCCTCTTTCCATTTGGAAGAAGCTTGGATTTTCAGGTCTTACCGAAACAAAAATGGTTTTAGAGTTAGCTGATCGTACAATTTCCAAACCAACCGGTGTCGCCGAAAATGTTTTTGTCAAAGTAGGGAAGTTTCACTTTCCTGCCGATTTTGTTGTGCTTGATTTTATAGCCGATCCTCGAGTACTGTTAATACTCGGGCGACCCTTTCTTAGGACGGGGACAGCTACATGCTTTAATCTATGTAGTTGAAGGAGGATAATTCTTTGGAATGATGATCAATCTTTTAAACCCTTAAATTTGGTTGATATCTTCTATTTCGTTCAACAATTAACTATCGAATCCGTTGTAAGAACGTCGATCTCATTGATGATCACGTGTTGAAGAATACTCACAAGAAGTTTAGATTTTTTTTGACTCAGTTGCATATGGCAATCCGTCTCCTGGATACGATCCGATTGTTTCAAATTCTTCTCCGACACTTACTTCTTTTGATGAAAGCGATTTTCTATTCTTTGAAGAAGCCGATGCTTTTATAGTAATCGATGATGAACCAGTTTCTCTAGTTTTCAATGGCTACGTACTATGATCCCGAGGGTGGGTCATTCTTCTTTCTCGAGCTATTTCAACAGTTTCCATTACCTTCCAACCAAACCAAGGAGATTTACTTACCGGATTCAAAAGAATCTTTAAGTTGTTGACCAAAGAAATCTTCAAATCGAATATGATGTTTCTTTATGAACAAAGGAATGAACCTCCCACGGGGTTGAACTTACAGGACTTACCTCCTCTTCTAGGAATACGCATTTTTAGCAGTCTAACAAAAAGGTTGCTGTGAATAATTGAACAAAGGATAGATTTGAGCAGATGAAAAGGACCGCTCTCTAAAGGTTTTTAATCCGAAAGGCAAGCAATTGCCTTGGATGCTCTCTGACTATTAAGGGTTTAACCCGGAATTTTGCTCATAATTTCTAATGGAAGAGACTATGAACCATCGGTCCAACATCAGACGATGGGTTAATCCAAAGATTCTTGATGTCATTAAAAAAGTGAGTTGAAAAACTTCTTGACGCCTGGATAGATTACCCAATCTAGGATAGTCACTTGTGGCCCAGTACAACTGTGTACCAAATGAAGTAGGAATGACGTAGTAAACCAATGTTGATAACGAATTAGTACTGATAGACTTGTAACCAGGATGGAGAGTATGATAGATTATCATAAGTTGAACGAAGCTAAAAGAAAGACATGTTCCCTTTTTAAAACCGGGGGGGTTCATGGATCAATTGCTTGAGAGACTCGCAAGAATGAGTACTATTGTTTTCCTCGACTGTTTCTACACCCCCCCCCACCCCACCACACAAACGTTATTTCTAGATTCTAATTGATAAATGACCAAAGAAATGAGACCACATCTCACTTGCCGATACGGAACGTTTTGCTGTTATCGCAGCATGCATTTGGGTTTATGCTAATGCGACAGAATGTTTCAAAGGTGTATGATGGCAATCTTCCATGATATGATTGAAAAAGACAATGGAAGTTCTCATGGATGATTTTTCGTATTTGGCAGATTCTTTTTTCTACTCACGCCTTACCAATTTGGAAAAAATGCTTAAAGGTGTGAAGACACCAACTTAGCTCTAAATTAAGAAAAAAGCTATTTCATGGTGAAAGAAGGTATCGTACTCGGACATAAGATCTCGAAGAAAGGAATTGAAGTCGACAAAGCTAAGATCAATGTGATTTCTAAGCTACCTCACCCAACCACCGTTAAGGGAATTCGAAGTTTTCTCGGGCATGCTGGTTTTTACCGCAGATTTATCAAAGACTTTTCAAAAATCTCTCGACCCATGACCCATCTCTTAGAGAAAAATACTCCTTTTATATTCTCGGAAGATTGCTTTCTAGCTTTTCAAAATTGAAAAAAGAGTTAACCGCAGCTCCAATTCTATTGCTCCAAATGGGACCAACTTTGAAATCATGTGTGATGCATATGATTTATGCCAATAGGTGGGATCTAGGGCAAAGGATTGAGACGCATTTTCGACACAAATTCATTTATGCAAGTAAGACCACATGACCGAGCAGAATCAAAACTACATAACTACGGAAATAGAGAGCTTGCAGTTGTTTACGCTTTCGAGAAGTTTCGATCATATTAATCATGAACAAAAGTGTTCGTTTTCACAGGACCACTCACGCATTGAAATAGACCTCTTTAAACAAGAATGACGACCAAAGCAAAAGATTTCTTAGATGGGTCTTACTTCTTCAAGAATTTCGTTTTTTTAGTAATTGATACAGGGAGCTGAAAACTATCGCAAGCGGATCACACTCTCTGTCTGAAAACCCGTTATGAGAATGTTTTTGATCCTAAGGAGATTAATGATGAAACCTTCTCCTCTTGAAACATTGAACACGATGTCTTCTCTGATAACCAACATACCTCGTGGTTTGCGTTATAGCAAATTAACGCGGGGAATTTTTTATCAAAGTATGTCAATCCAACATAATAGTGGAAAAAAGATAAAATTTTTTAAGGATTATAAAGCTTTACTTTTGGGATGATCCTATTCTTTTGAACATGTGGCAGATCAAATCCTCCGTAGATGTCGTATTGGCTAAAGAAGCATACTTGAAATCCTTAAGGCTTGTCATAAGGACCTACCGGGGGACCATAAAGAGTGCTATATCACCGCTCGGAAAGTATTTGTATACCGGTTTTCTTTTGGCCTACATTTTATAAGGATGCTTACGAATGATCAAATCTTTGATAGCATGTCAAAGACAAGGGGGGGAAAAGGATTTCACATCGAGATGAGATGCCGCAAAATGCTATCCAAGTTGTAGAATTTTACGGATGTTTGGGGTATCATTTTATGGGACTTTTCCTTCGTCTAGAGGAAACATATATTTTTGGTTAGCGTCGATATCTTTCCAAACGGTTGAAGCAAGGCGCTCCCCACCAAGATGCCTATGAGTAGTTATTAAGTTTTAAAATCCTTTTCTCAGATTCGGTGCTCATAGAGAAGTTAATAAGCGATCGTGGGTGACCCATTTCTGTGATGACAAATTTTGATAATGTTATGTCTAAAGAATGGTGTAACACATGTCTTTCGACTCCTACCATCCTCAAAACACAAGTGGTCATAGTTGAAGTCACGAATAGTGGTTCTCAAAAGATTTCTTGGCAGAGGTCGTATGGAAGAAACAACGCTGCCTCATGGCTCTAGAACAAGTTCAGATGATGCATTATGGGCTTTTTAGGACCGATTACAAGACTTAATTGGTTGCACTCCATACAAGTCTAGTTATGCCCCGAAATGCCTGTCACTTACCGTAGAACTAGAACACAAGGCATATTGGGTTTAAGCATGCCAACTTCGATTAAAGACTGTATATATATCCCCCCCCCCCCCCCCCCCCCCCCCACCCCCCAAATATATACAATTTTTTTTCCGGGGGATCATCGAAAGTCTTTAACTAAATGAACTTAGCGGGCTTCGAGGATCAAGCCTTATGGGAGAATGTCAGTAATATACAAGGAGGAAGACGAAGAAAACTTCACGACTCACAAGATCCAAGAATCTGATCTTTAATGTTGGATGATCGTCTTGCTTTTCATACTCACGATTAAATATTTCTGTGAAAGTCATGTCCCGATGGTCCGGTCCTTTCACTATTACTGGAAGTCTGATGATCAGCACACTTTGAGTAGGCACAGCTGAGCCACTTTGTCTCAGTGTGTTTCTCCATGATACGCTTAGTCGCCACAAACATTTCTAGTCCCCTCCCCATGCCTTCCAATTGTACGCATCCGCGCTCCCTCACACTAACAGTAACACCTCCCAGAGTCAGCCGCGACCTCCCCCTTCCACAGCTTACCTACTTCCCTCTCGCGACCCGACGCCGACTACACCATACATTGTTTTTATCCCGGTTTCATAAACTTTCCACCTCTATTAGGACAATCCTAAATTCCAGGAGGATCGTAGTCGCAGCTTGCGACGCGGTGACCAAAAACATAGCCGCTTTCGTGGGAGTTCACCCATGCTTATCCTTTTCTATTTTCTTTTTATTTTCTATTATCTAATGTGTAGGTGTTTGAGAGAAGGCTTTGTACTCTTTCGAATTTCTTCGATGTTTGTTGCTTTGTTTTTGTGATTTTTTTTAGGATCGACCAACACCAACAAATTCTTTGAAGCCTCTCGTTGTCAGGTTGTTTTGTCACGTTTACTCGGTCTTCTATCCTTTGTTTGAAATTCAGTTTTGGGAGATCCGATATCCTTTACTTCTTATCGATTCACGTTTATCTTAATGCATAATTCATAACAGCTTAGAAATTTTCGTAAAGACCCGCCTTTAAAATTGACAGAACAATGTTTTGTTTTAGTTTTTGGGGAGGAATCTATCGATTTGATGTTGCTCTTTATGTTTTTGTTCTACGTACCGTTTTCTCCAAAAATTAGCAAAAAATTTTAAATTTTTCAGTCTTTTTTTTAGTTATATATCTATAAAATAAATAAAAAAAAATAAAAATTAAAAAATAAAAAATAAAACATAAAATAAGTGTTAAGTCACGAATTGGTAGCGTTTTCCGAAAAAAAGTGTTAAGACAAAAATGTAGGTTTTCCGTTGGTAAGAATAAGAAGTAATTTTTGACCCGATCGTACGTGTAGAGTTCTAGCTTTCTCCCTTAACAATTAATGATGATAGTTTGTGCTAGTCTCATGTAGACTTTAAACATGCTAGACTTGAAATCGTTAGTAAAAGAAAACTTGTGCTAATCTCAAGAAGATTTTAAATATGCCAAGTTGGAGTTTATATAGGCTAAGTATTTGCAAATTCCTTTTGTGAAGAATAAGAGATGATAGTGTTGTTTACGAATTAGGATGCTAAACAAAGTTTATTTGGAAAGCTTAAAGGCTTATAAGAATAACTTGTGATTTTTCTTCCCCGAAGCTCTTAAAATGATTAATTATACGTGTTCTCTTTAATTTTTGCAAATTAGAGTTTTACTCTTAAAAGTCTAATCAACATATTCAGAGAAAAAGCTTTATCGATGATGAGTTAAACATCATTTGTAAATAAGAATTTTAGTTCAAGTTTATACTTTGGTTTTCTAAATCGAAATTTTTGCTATTAGCAAAAATAATGTGTTAATTCAATTAGTTAGTGTCATCAAAAAAAAAATAAAAAAATAAAATAAAATGTAGTTGGTATATAAAAAGGATGCAAGTTATAAATCCTTAAGTAATAAATAATATACAAATTCCATCACAATAAAGTACATGGGCATTTGTCGGTTCGCTCCCGATGTGTCATCGAAAGAAAAGGTGGAGGATGTATATTTAGGGTTGGTATCATAATAAGTACGCGAGCTCTTGTCGGAGGCGAGGCCGATGTGTCGTTGAAAAAAAATGATACCGATTCCTAGCCGAATAATATAAATAGAAATAATAATGTTAGAAAATAAATAGTAAAAGTTTCATTTTCTAAAACCAATGTATTCTTTTGAGCTAAGGTTTGCAAAAGTCTTCAAAGCTTTTTCATCGAAAGTTCATGCGTTTCGGTTAGTATTCTCCGGATGGGGTGTCAAAAGCCTTAGCACTTACCCGATGACGGTGAGATCGCTAGAGAAGAAAATCATTTATGGGACAAGTGAACCAACGATGTCTTGGCTAAAGAGGTTTTTGTTTGCTTTGAGATGTGATCTTGCTAAGTAAAGCTTGGTCGGATTTCATCTATCTAAATATGTGGATTTAATGGTTTAAATTAATTTGAACACACTCACCTAAATATATGATTTATGTCGGGAAGAGGAATCCACAAGTTGTAATTATAAGTAGTCTTAGCATCTTAGCTCGTAATCAACGGTGATCTTATTTTTAAGCTTAGCATGGGAAATGTAGGATCGTTATTCCTTAATGAAACACTGATATACTGTCAACTATGCGGAATCTAGTTGGCAGTACTTATGAAG
>BQNB010072646.1:0-32371 GCA_026074375.1 Tanacetum coccineum
AAAATAAATAAAATATCTTCATTTCAGAAAATTACACAATTTAAAATATCTTCAATCATATCTGTCAACACGTTTCTTTGTTTATATCGCTTTTTTACTTCTTTTTTTTTGCCATTTTCAAAAAGTACTTGCATTAAAGTAGGCAAGTTATACTATTCAGCAATGTCTTGAAACTGTTAACAACTAATTGATTGACAAGTTATACTATTCAAACACTTTATCATTACATAATGTCCGAATACTACAGTTGAATTCCTTGTTAAATTATTGAGACTTTTGGGTTTGTCTGATAATTCGAATTTGTCTAGTAGCAATGCCAATGTATCTAAGTCAAACTTTGTATCCCATGATAATCCTAGTGTGTACCACACCTCTATTGGTCCAGGTACTCATAATTATGCGCCAACAACCCACACAGTTAGCCCAATTACACAACTACCAGCCCAACCACAAGGCCCAATAGCATTACATGTTCAATATGTTGGTTCGGCCCACCCACATGTGGCTTATCAGTTGGTTGTCCCGGCTCAACAGCCTATGTATTCGACTGGCTCATTTCAGACTTTTACTACTCCAGCATCGGGATCTACGGGACAGAAGACTACTTTACCTCATGCTTTTGCTGCCGGGACATTACGTGATCCAACTACAGGTGCTTGGAATATGGATACAGGTGCGAGTTCTCTTTTAAATAATTCAGTTAATAGTCTTAGTGAAATTTTTAATACGTGTATGTATCCGTCTGTCTCGGTGTCTCGGTTGGTGACGGTCATTATATACCCGTCACTAATACGGGCCATAGTATTTTGCCAACTCCAACTAGATCTCTTCACTAAAATAATGTTCTCATCACCTCTCATATTGTCAAGAATTTAATATATGTTCGTCAATTTGTTCGTGACAATATTTGCACTATCGAATTCGATGCATTTGGTTTTTCCGTTAAAGATTTCTTGACGCGTCGAGTGCTTCTCCGATGTGATAGCACAGGGGATCTTTACCCAGTCACAGCTCCATCTCATATCCCTCATGTTTTCCTTGTTAGTCAACACACGTGGCATCAACGTCTTGGAAACCCAGGGTGAAGTGCTGCGTCGTCTTGTTTCTTCTAACTTTATTTCGTGTAATAAAGAGAAGCCTCCCGTTCTTTTTCATGCTTATCAGCTTGGAAAACACGTGAGGCTTCCTTTTGTTAGCTCCGGTACTGTGACTAGTTCTTGTTTTGACATTATCCACTTGGATGTGTAGACTTCACCCATCCCGAGTCTTTCAGGTTTTAAATATTATATCTTGTTTTTAGATCATTATTCTCAGTTTGTTTGGATTTATCCTTTGGTTAATAAATCTGATGTTATGTCCAAATTCGTGTTATTTCGTAATTATGTTCGCACTCAATTTAAGTGTCTATTTAAGATGTGAAATCAAGTCTTGCACATGTGATCATGGTATGAATTCGATAACCGTGCCTACACGCCCTTTTTGCGAAAATGGATTTTCAGTTCCGCTTTTTTGTGTCCCAAAACCTCTTAACAAAATGGGAAGTCTGATCGAAGATTAGTAACAATTAATAACCTCTTTCGCAGCCCTCCTTTTAATGACAAACCATTCACCAACTTTTTGGGTACGAAGCTCTTAATTGGCCTACAATTACACTTAAATATCTTGCCTTCAACTCCTATTGCTTATGACATTTCTCTTTACACCCGTTTATATGGCAAAGATCCCAATTACACCCTTTTACGCATTTTTGGCTGTGTTTATGTTACCCACACCTTTATCCATCTCACAAACTTGAACCACGTGCAACACCCTCTATTTTTTTAGGTTTTTCTCTTTCTCATAGAGGGTATCTTTGCTTGACCCCTACACACCAACAAAATAACTGTTTTTCTCGTCATGTCACTTTTGATGAAACGTTGTTTACCCTATATGGCTCTACCTATTATCCTAATCCACTTCCGTTTATACCTTTTTTAGTATGTACTTAGATTTACACCCTACTCTACCAAATCTTACACTTACCACCCAAACTATTGGACAAACTGATCTCTTACCACACCAACAACATCAAACCGAACCCACAACCCAACAGTCCCCTACTACGGCCCCACCAACACCTGCCTCCCCATCTTCGGCCCAATCATTCACCAGTCCAACAGCCATCCCCCATGGCCCAACATACACACAATTCAATACTTTAATCCTCACCTTCACGTCTGTTTCACACACAAACCAAACAGGTTTCGGATCAAATGCTCCCGCTATTAATCAAAATCCCCTGGTTTAAACAATAATGACTCGGTTCACCCCCATGGTTACGCGTTTTCGTATCGGGACTAACCGTCCCACTGAGCGTCTTAATTTACATGTGTCTTCTGTTTATCCTTTACCAAAATCTTATCGTGATGCGTTTAATGATCCAAATTGGCAAAATGCTATGCATGATGAATATACTGCGCATATTAAAAACAAACTTGGATTTTGTTCTAGACCACTTGTTACTAATATTATCGTTTGTTTGTGCTTTTTCACCACAAGCATTTGGCTGATGGTACGCTTAGTCTTGTGACAAATGGTAGTACACAGGTGGTAGAGTTGATGGTGGTTTAAGACATTTAGTCCAGGTTGTTTATAATCCGGTACTTTTGGGCTGTTCTGTTGTTTCAGCTGACTTCTCGACAGTGGCCGATTCTCAGCTTGATGTCAAGAATGCTTTTCTTTATGGGGATCTTTTTGAGACTATCTATATGCATCAGCCTACGGGCTTTCGGGACTCTGCTTATCCTGATTATGTCTATTTGTTACAGCGGTCTCTTTATGGGCTCAAGCAAGCCCCTCGGGCTTAGTTTCAGCGCTTTGCATCTTATATTACTCGGGCTGGTTTTTCTCATAGTCGTTGTGACTTCATCTATTTTTATCTACTAAACAGGCGAGTGATAAGCTTATTTGTTATTATATGTGGATGATATTGTTCTCACTTCGTTTCTTCTAAGGGTTTATCATAACAACGGATTTTGGCTCCCTTGCATCAGGAATTTGCTATGACAGATTTGGGTCCTCTTAACTATTTTTTGGGTAGTTCTGTCACGCGTGATTCCTCGGGGTTTTTTTTTATCTCAGAAGAGTATGCTATTGAGATTTTGGAGAAAGCCACATATGGTTTCTTGTAATCCTTCAGTCGGACTCCTGTGTACTGAGTCTAAAACTGGGTATGATGGTGTACCGGTATATGATCTGACTTTTGTATCGAAGTCTTGAGGTTCTCTCCAGTATCTCAGCTATACTAGACCGGATCTTTATTATGCAGTTCAGCAGGTTTGTCTTTTATATTAAGCATGATCTCGGGAGCTCATCTATTCTGCTCTTAAGAGGATTTTGCGTATGTTCAGGGTACTCTGAATTATGGTTTGCTATTATTTTCTTCATTACCTTCGAATTGAGTTGCTTATTTGATGCAGGAGGAGGGATGGTTGTCCACTCACTCGGAGTCGACTTCAGGGTATTGTGGTTTTTTCTTGGTCAACAATTTACTCTCTTGGCCGCTTCTAAGCCGTCAGCCAACCGGCATTTCTCGGTCCAGTGCCGAAGCAGAGTATCGTTGGTGTTGCCAATGCTGTTGCTGAAACTTGTTGGTTGAGGAATCTCTTACGTGAATTACATACTCCACTGTCTTCTGCTACGCTTGTCTATTGTGATAATGTCAGTGCTGTTTATTTATCATGCAATTCGGTTCAACATCAGCGTACGAAGCACATTGAGATTGACATACATTTCGACCGTGATTTGGTTGCTACTGGTCAGGTCCGCGTTCTTCATGTACCTTCTCGTTATCAGTTTGCGAATATTTTCACCAAAGGGTTACCTTCAGCATTATTTGAAGAGTTTAGATCCAGTTTGAGCGTCCGGTGTCCTCCCGCTCCAACTGCGGGGGAGTGTTAACACATATCTCTTGCCAATCAATTAGTTGTTAACACATATCTCTTGCCAATCAATTAGTAATCAATTAGTTGTATTGCCAATCAATTAGTCGTATCCTTAGCTATACATTTATGGGATGAGTTGTAATCTTATGGGCTTAAGCCATACGGATGATTTGAGGAATACAAGACACACAGATTCATACCAAATTACAGAAACTTGGTTTGATTCGACCGGTTTCGGTTCCAATTAAAAAAAATAGGTCAAATTAAATCGGGTTTTATATTTTCGAAACCCAATTAGACTCGTCGGGTTTAAGGTGACCCGGGTCTATCCGGTTCTTGAGACCCAGCCAGGTTTTTGGTTTTTTACAAATAAACCAATTTAATCATTTATATTTGCGATGCAATTTTATTTTTACATGTTATATTTGTTTGTGAGTGGTTTTAGGCTCAATATATGGAATATTCATGATTTATATATTCATTTTTTTTATTTGTCGAAGACCGAATTGACCCGGTGATCGAACCGGTTGAACCGGTAACCCGATGACCCGATTACTCGACCGGATTGATTTGAAGTCCAATGAACATCAAAATGAAAATGAAATGGATTTACCAAGTACAAAATATATCACTTATTTGATACTTTTTATAGAAATAAATTAGGCGTATGATGTGGATGGTTAATCGTGTGATTGAAGAATTAGTACTTTTTTTATTCATGCAGGCCACTTTTTTCCACTTTTGGCTGTCCACCAACTCTAATATTAATCTCATTTTTGGTTTATGGAACCAACAACTAAAAAGGCTAGTTTAGTCACTAGCACGAAAGTATCTAACGAGGAGGTTTATTACCCGCGCGTTGCGACGGGGGCTCGTTTAATATCGAAAGGTATTTGGTTTTTATGGTAGTCGTTGTTTCGGCTTGTTTTTGTTTCATTGGGCTTTTCTTTGTTTTGGGCCTTTCTAGTTTTTTTTTGTTGGTTTTGGTTGGTGTTGTGTGGAGTATAGGAGCCCAATTACTTGTATAAGAGTGAAAACGTAAGCCAAAAAACACCAGCCCATACAAAAAAAAGCCCAACCCACCCCTTTTTTTTTCTCCACCGGTAACGGGGATTAGGAGTATTAGAATAGAATAGAATGAGAGTATTGATTACCAGAGGTGTTTAAATGCTTATTTTGGTGACGAGGTTGGCCGGATTAGAATGGCAGTAGATAACCACTGTAAGAACGTACTCGAGGACCTATTAAGCTTCTTAGTGTCACCAAAAGCGTCCTTAAGACTAAAAGAACTAGCACCATACTTACAAAACAAGTGTTTCGAAAGCATGTCAGCTATATTAACCGAGCTTAAGAACGATTTGGAATCTTTATATGTTGCTTTGGGACGTGTCAATGTGGAAGGTGATTCTGCACCATTTCCTGCTATAATTGTCGAGAGGTCACTATTTATTGGAAGACTCTTGTTTGCGTTCCATAAGTATTCTAGAAATATTCCTGTTATACTTGGATCTCCTCGATTATGGTTGAAAGAATCTATGGCAGCGATTTCTGGTAAGGTATTACCACTTTTAAAGTATTCTAGTGGAACGTTTGATTCTTTGGCGTCTGAAAATTATGGAAAGCAAAATGATGACCTTATTAACCATGTATAAATCAAGTCAACATTCAAAGTCAACGGTCAGCATTCAAAGTCAACGGTCAACATTGAATATTCAAGTCAAGTCAACATTCAAAGTATATTTATTAGTCATTAATTTGTATTGGGCCTAAGCCCGTAGTAATTATTCTAGAATGATCTTTTGTATCTTATATATAGGATAGTTGTTATCAATTGTAAGGGAAGCAAATCAATTAGCCTTCAATGGTGAATTATCATATTCTAATATGGTAATCAGAGCCATAAACACTCACCATCAAAAACCCTAAATAGCCTCTCCTTTTTTTTTCATACGCATGCTTGCTGCCAATTAAATAAGTTTTGCATAATGATTATTGCATAACTAATTCAATATTGCTTTTTGCCGCTTATTAAAAACTTTGCATCTAGTATGATGATGTATAGTGCAACCAATTCGTTGTATCCTTGTGTGTACTTGGCAACCCATCAGCCACCGATCCAATTTGTTAGTTCTTCGGCTCAACAGTCACCTATACATTATTATGGAGCACCTGCTATGTCTCCCGCTCCGGTTTCTTATGCTCCTACCCCTCCACATGCATTTCATACCATGACTCTTCAAAATCCAAACTGGAATATGGACACGGGAGCATCATCTCATTTGGCGGACAATACAAGTATACTCACATCTTGTAGCAATTCAAGCATTTATCCATCTGTATTTGTTGGCAATGGTCACTCTATTCCTGTCACTCATACTGGACATAGCTTTTTGCATACATCTTCTAAGCCTCTTCATCTTAATCATATTCTTGTCACACCTCATATAATTAAGAATTTAATTTCAGTTCGTCAATTTACTCGTGACAATGATGTTTCTGTTGAATTTGATGCTTATGGTTTTTCGGTAAAGGATTACCAGACCGGACGGATTCTTCTTCGTTGTGATAGTACGGGAGACCTTTACCCGGTCACTCAGCAACCTTCGTCTCAAAATCCAGTAGTATTGCTTTCATTTAGTTCCACTACATGGCACAGACGCCTGGGTCATCCTGGAGACGATGTGCTACGTCGTTTAGAGTCAGGAAATCTAATTTCATGTCATAAACCAAAGTTGCCTACTTTGTGTCATGCATGTCAATTAGGTAAACATGCTAAGCTTCCGTTTTATAATTCCAAATCTTTGGTTGATTCTGTGTTTGAAATCATTCACTCGGATATATGGACATCACCAATTCCAAGTGAAAGTGGAATTAAATATTATGCTATATTCTTAGATCATTTTTCACACTTTGTTTGGGTCTACCCTTTGCATAAAAAATCTGATTTGTTTGATAATTTTGTCGCATTTCGTGCTTACGTGAATAGACAATTTAATGTCGACATCAAGGCCTTGCAGTGTGACCATGGTGGCGAATATGACAACACCCGTTTCCATGAACTTTTCCGCCAAAATGGCATACAATTTCGGTTTTCTTGCCCTCGTACTTCGCAACAGAATGGTAAATCCGAGCGTATGCTTCGCACCATTAATAACCTTATCCGTACATTACTCTTTCAAGCTCACATACCTCCATCTTACTGGGTGGAAGCTCTTAATATGGCTGCTCACCTTTTAAATAGATTACCTTCTACCGCCATTAATAATGAAATACCATTCACCAAACTCTATAACCAAACCCCCACATATGAAGATTTGCGTGTCTTTGGATGTCTTTGCTATCCTCATGTTGATGCTTCACATAAACTAGAACCACGTTCCACACCTTGCATCTTTCTTGGTTACCCCGCCAATCATCGTGGTTATCGATGTCTCGACTTAGCCTCCAATAAAATTATTATTTCGAGACATGTGCGGTTTGATGAAGACGTTTTTCCGTTTGGAAATGTTACGCCTTCTAATACACCAACATATGATTTCCTTTTACCACATATACAAACTACAACCAATGTTCCCACCACCGAACCATTTGTCCAACACATGAATGAACCAAACACCCCAATTACGCCCCATCATATAACCCCTCCAACCAGCCCACCACAACCCGATACCCATCCCTCTTATAGCTCAACACCAATCCCACCACAACCCGATACCCCTCCATCTCATAGCTCAACACCAATCCCAACTTCGGCTCCAACACAATCACATGCCCAAACGGTAGATAGCCATACTCCATTTCCCATAAATAATTCATCACAAACCCAATCCTACCCAACCAATAGGTCCACTCGCGCTAAAGCTGGGATTTTCAAACCGCGTTGAACTATGAATTGTCTAATTTACCACTACTTCACCGCTTCTTCGCTCTCATGTTCATGCTCTTCGTGATCCTTACTGGAAAGAAGCTATGCTAGATGAATATAATGCTTTAATTAGTAACGAAACATGGGCTCTTGTACCTCGTCCAGCTAACGTTAATGTGGTTTGTTCTATGTGGCTTTTCAAACATAAATTTAAAGCAAGCTTCATTAAGCAGGAATATGGCACGACTTGTGCAAACACGCAGTCAACAGCAGGGTATTGATTGTGAATGAACATTTAGCCGGTGGATTAAACCACTACCATCGTACTGTTTTAAGTCTTGCAGTATTCTCGTGACGCCCATTCATCAGCTTACCGTAAAAACGCTATCTTCATGTCACATATCTGAGACGGTTTATAGCATCAACCTCCTGGTTTGTTGATCCTAACAAACCTAATTATGTTTGTCATCTACAGCGGTCTTTGTATGGGCTTAAGCAAGCTCCACGTGCTTGGTTTCAGCGCTTTGCTAGTTATGCTACACGAGTCGGTTTTCAGCATAGTAAAACTGATTCCTCTTTATTTGTCTTTCATCGAGGATCTGACATTGCTTATTTGTTGCTTTATGTGGATGATATATTCGTACAGCATCGTCTTCACATTTTATGTACAACGATCATTACTTCCCTCCACAGTGAGTTCGGCTATGACGGATCATGGTTCACTCAATATTTTCTTGGTAATTCTGCTCAACGGTCGGGCAACTGGCTTTTTTGCTGTCTCAATCAAAAAATTTGCAAGGAATTACTTAAGCGAGCTCATATGCAAAATTGTACACCCGCCGGCCCTGTTTGATACACGAGTCCAAGCTTGGTTCGGATGGTGACCCTGTCAGTGACCCAACCTTATATCGCAGCCTTGCTGGTGCTCTTCAGTATCTTACCTTTACGCGCCCAGACTTATCTTATGTTGTCCAACAGGTCTGTCTTTATATGCATGACCCTCGTGATCCGCACTTTACTGCTTTGAAGCGTATTCTTCGCTATGTTCGTGGTACTCTTGATTATGGCCTGCAGCTTCATGTATCATCTACTACTCAGCTTACTTGCGTATACTGAGCTGATTGGGCTGGGTTGCCCTGTTACTCGTCGGTCCAACATCCCGGTATTGTGTGTTTCTTGGCGACACCTTTTATCATGTCAGCGAAACCGTCAGGTTGCCTTTGTCGTCGTTCAGTGCTGAAGCTGAATATCGTGGTGTTGCTAATGTTTGTTTGCGGAGACTAACTTGGATCCGTAATTTCTATGTGAGCTTCATACTCCTCTATTTACTGCTACCTTAGTTTATTGTGACAATGTTAGTGCTGTCATAGTCTGCAAACCTTTAACATCAACGGCACGAAACACTTTGAGATCGACATTCCTTTTTGTTCGTGACTTTGTTGCTTCGGGACAAGTTCGAGTTTCTTCTGTCCCTTTCAAGATTCCAGTACGCAGAATTTTTACGAAGGCCTACCCACTGCTTTATTCATTGAATTTTCGCTCTCCAGCCTAACGTCCCGAAGATCTCCCCTCACACTGAGGGGGTATTAACAATGTATAAATCAAGTCAACAACAGAAGTCAAGGTCAGCATTCAAGTCAACGGTCGACATTGAATATCAAGTCAATCAACATTCAAAGTATATTTATTAGTCATTAATTTGTATTGGGCCTAAGCCCATAGTAATGATTCTAGAATGATCTTTTGTATCTTATATATAAGATAGTTGTTATCAATTGTAAGGGAAGCAAATCAATTAACCTTCAATAGTGAATTATCATATTCTAATAGACCTCTCCTAGAAGACAATCTTCACTTGCTGCCTCTGCGTTATTTGGAGTTGAGGATAGTTCGAGCCCACAGCTTGGTGAACTTAGAAAAACAACAAAAGATCTTTGCATTAGAGCTCATAACTTGTGTGTCGGATGAACTTTCAACTATACTCTCACACTGTCTCAGAAACGTTTTTATATTTTGTGATTATCAAAACGTAAAGATGTGAAAAATATTAGTAATGTTTTTAGGTATTATATTTTATCAACAAATTGTTTCCTAATAATAATAAGAACCAAAGGGAGGTTGGCTGGGTTCTTTGATACACTGTATAATTCTACAAAAATCCGTGTCATGAGTTGGGGGACTTATTCATTCATGAGCATTGAGATAATCATGATTCATGAATAAAAAGTGGGTGAAGATATTCATGAATGTTGAGAGTGAAGGTCTTTATCGCTTAACATTAAAAGATTATCGAAGACAATACAAGATATTTAATTTGTCGTTTCAAGTTGTCACTAAAAGAAAAAAAAGGTGTCGATACGGTCAAAATGGTTCACCCTTCATGAATCATATGAAATAACATTTCATAGCAAGTGTTAGCTCAAATTATAACTTTTTACTCACACATCTACAGTTTTTTGTAAATTGCCAAAAACTAAGATATAGTGAGCCTTTTTTATTGTATCACTGATTAAAACAATTGCTCACCATAACTTTCATTCTAAGAGCACGGGGAGTCGTGATGCCAAACTCTTGGTGCCAAACTTCAAAAGTGGTGTCACGTCAGCAAAATAGAGTTTGACACCAGAAATGTCATGGCACCGGAATTCAGTGGGAGTGGTTTGGCACCAGAATTCTAGTGCCATAACATTTTTTTTAAATAAACTCAAATTAAATTTTATTCAATTAAAACATATTAAACATTACATAAAACTTAAAAATTACATAAAACTTAAACATTATTAAACATTACATAAATAAAAACACAAACTACTCATCATCATTATTCCATAGATGTTCCACAAGGTCTTTTCGAAGTTCGTTGTGCGTTTTCCTATCGCGAAGTTCTTTTGTCTTCCTAACATGTAAGTCACATCTTTCGACCCAGTCTCTAACAATGTTCGGTGCTGGATTCACGAACATATCTCTGAAGTTAACTTCAAATTCCTCGTCTTCCAATATCATGTTATGTAAAATTATACAACAATACATGATTCTCTTGAGGGTGTTGATTTGCATTGCACGCGCGGGTTGTCGTATAATACCCCAACGACCTTGTAGGACTCCGAATGCCCGTTCAATATCTTTTCTTGCAGCTTCTTGAACTCTCTTAAACTTCAAGGATTTTTCATCCCTTGCAACAGAAAACGTTTTGACAAACGTAGACCATGCTGGATAAATACCGTCGGCTAAATAGTAACCTTTCCTATATGTATGCCCGTTTACAACAAACGGACACTCTGGAGCTATATCAGCAATTTCATCATCAAATAATGGGGAACCATATAACACATTTAAATCATTATTCGCACCAGGAACCCCAAAATATGCATGCCAAATCCACAATTTTTGATCAGCAACAGCTTCTAACATAAGAGTTGGGTATTTATGAGTACTCCTTTTGAACTGCCCATGTAAGGCCTTTGGGCAATTTTTCCAATCCCAATGCATACAATCGATACTCCCGAGCATTCCCGGGAGTCCATGTTTTTCTTCGTGCAATTGATATGTTTTTTGAATATCAGTTGCAGTTGGCCTTCTTAAAAAATTATTATGATATAAAACGTGAATGCATTTAGTAAAGTGATCTAAGCATTCTCGTGAAGTACGTTCAGCAATTTGCAAATACTCATCAAATGCATCAGGTGCAGTGCCGTATGCCATTTGGCGTATGGCGGATGTGCACTTTAAAATAGGACCAATACTATTACGACCGATCGCATCGATCCGTACTCTAAAATACCTAAAGTACTCAGGCAGGGGTTGCACATTATAACTTAAGATATCGTTGAGTATTTTATTAAAAAGTGTAGAACTCATACGATACCTGCGCCTAAACTTTTCTTCAGGATATTTCGGTTCATACTCGTCGTCACCAAAATAGTCGTCGATTAGCCTTTGTTCCGCCTCTTCTCGTTCACGAAATATATATGTCCTCCTCCTCTTTGGACCATCACTCGAACCCCCGGCTTCTTGCTCACACAAACCCACATAATGTTGATACGACTCATAATCCCGCATATATCGATCATAGTCGGGTTGAAAGAAAGCATCATAATGATCGTATGTGTCGGTTGGGTCGAAATCGTTGAGATTATTTTGATCCATATTTGAAAGAAAAAAGAGAAGTATTGATGTAGAAGATGTATTGAAAGTGTGTATGAAGTATGAAATAATAAGGGGGTATTTATAGGATTTTTAAAAAGGTAAAATTAGGGTTTTTGGGGTATTTTTTTGAAAAACCGCTCCCCCCAACAGATACTTTTTAAAAAAAAATTAAGTTTCGCGTGGGCTGTTAGCCATGGCGCAAAAAGGCTTGGCGTCAGGCTGGGAGTGGTGCGCCATGGCCTTTTTTCGCGCCAAGACTTGGTGCCAGGCTAACAGCCGACCACTCCCTCCGCTCTTACTTATTCTATGAGTAGAGATTTATGCAAATATGTAGTTGGATTAACTATGTTCTACACTTCTATGTTAGGTAAAGCTATACCTTTTTACTTATACTAGAATAGCGGTTTCGAAAGCATTAAAAATAAAAAAAACTAAAAATTAATAAAAATATATTAAAATGGATGTTGAATTAAAGAGCACAAAATTGTAAAAAATATGGTTAAATTAAATCATAAAAAAATAGATGAAAAGATATTTCAATTTAAAAATAAAAGTGATTTTTTAGTTAAGCAGGTGACACGTGTCACTTTAAGATGAGATGAGATGGATGGTCAAGATTGCATATAACAAAAAGTTGTTACAAAAGGTTGTTAGATGGATGTGTTTGTTGTTAAAAGGAATATTTCTATAAATCTATAAAAAAAAAAGTTTTAAATTTTTAGACTTTCTAAATATGAAAGTTCTCAAATGTTTTATAATGTAGTATAGATAATCTCTTATGACTTCTACTATTGGTGAAATAAAATGTTACCATCCTTAATGAACTTAATTTTTAGTAACCAATCTATTTATAAGACTTAAACAGACAAATTCGCCATCTTTATGTCTGGGAAAAATTTGGTGAGTAGGAAGACTTCTAGTTACTACTCCGTAGTTAGTGTCTTAGTGATGCACTTCTTGCATAGCCAGACATAAATTCAAACTGAATTGCCATTGCATGGAAGGTCCATGTTTAAGCCTAGTGATGTGTCGTTGTGTGGTGTATATTTTTATGATTCAAGTTTTAAATTTATATTTTGCCGACTTAACCAAAAACAACACTTTAACGGGCAGTATACCCGGTCGGTGGTAGATTCATGGTAAGTAGGGTGTCGAACACTTGAAGCGAGGTTAAATCTCTCAATTTATTAATATTTTGGTTTACTAATCTAAGTTAATTCTAATCTAAGTCAAACCTATGTTAATCCTATGTTAGTTCTAATCCTAATTCTAACAGGTAAAAGGGGGGGTTTCATGGGAGACTGGCACGGGTTTGGTTGGTGAATACAATCAATTCAAGACACTTTAACTCACGCAAGCAAATTAACAGAAGATAAAAGAGCGGTCAAGTCTTATAATAGAAAATTGTATTAGCCATTATTAATCCGATTGGAAGGTTTGTTTGTTTATTCAGTGCAATGATTACTTATCTCGATGGGGCATATCATTCTTAGACTTAGGCGGGACTTCATCCTAAGACCTAGACACATTAATTCTGTCACAATTAAAGTATCTGCATAAAGCATCCTTATTTGCTGATTATAATCTATCTTAGGGATTAAAGCATTGGTGATCTTGTTAAACACTAGCTCATAGAGACTTTACCCACTTACTGCTTAATGGCAATTTTATACTCTAGTAGTCCACTTGTCCAATTATCCAATAGAATCGGAACATTATTTGTTAAGTTATTTAGATTCACCTACTAGTCAACATGTTCAATAAACCAAAGGCAATTTTCGATTAATTAGTTAAGCCAGAAGCATATCCTTAGCACGGTTTTAGAAGGATAATACTTGTGATCCTATGATTCTAGATGTATAAAATACTATATAGAGAGCTATCCCGGCATCTAGATTACTTGGTTCGTATCACTAGATCTAGTTGAGTGATAGGTCGCACACAAAAGCACGTAAACAAGTATAAATTGATAAACATAATCAAGTATACAACGATAAATTAAGCAATTAGGATATAAACAAAACCATACATTCAGATCTTCATTATAATGGCTAATACTCGAAGGTATTAGCTTTCAAACATCATAATTAATACAAGAGTAATGGCGTAGCCAAGGTAAACTAACTGAGTTAACGAATGATACCAAAAACTGAACGATTACAAAAGTATAAAAAATTACACGTTGTCTCCTATGGATTGGAATGCGTTGCGAGACCTCTTCTGCTCTTTTTCTTCTCTGAAAATCGACTTTTGTGGTTTAGGTATCGAGAATATGATTTCGCACAATTAAAACTTGTTTTTGAGTTTTGTATTTATAGGGTCTGGAGTCGATGTCGATACGGCTTATCCAAGGTATTGGATACGGCGTATTGGAGTTTCTTGGAGTACGGACCACGTTTGATATCTTCCAGAATATTCACCTTCTATATCTTCAATACGGCGTATTGATCTTCTCTGGATACGGCGTATTAGGCTTGTGTCCTTCGTGGTCTTTGGTGAGTGTAGGCACGGATATGCCGTATCTTCCTTGATAGATATGGCGTATTGGTAGTCAGAATAGTAATCTTCAAAATATCTTTGTTTAAGCTCCAGAATGCGTGCCTTTTAGTCAAGTTTCACTAAGTACTCCATAATTATTGCAATTCTCAAATATGAATGATTAAGTAACAATTCTTTGCAATAATAATACAAAATGGGTTAATTACATAGAATAAATAATGCTATAAAATGTATCCCTAAGGATATTTTCCGTTAAGCATTTATTTGATATATTACAAGTACACAACCAAACACCTCACGAAATAGGAAGATGAAAACACTCAACTAATCTATGTGGTAACATGTAACTAATTCGCTCAATTGCTCGGTCGTGACGAGTATTCTATCATAAGCTTGGCAAGGATACACATCTCCACCACTAGAGCTAAGGAGTAACAAGTTTATAAAGGTAAATATCAGTTTTTTTGATAAGGCTTAGGGTTGATCATTCTATAATCTTTCACCAAAAGTACCACACCAACAAGGCAGCTGAAGCACACATACATGGCCGTAACGACAGAATAGACATGTGTGTTCGATCACATCCTCATCCGAGTTTAACCAAGGGTTAGGATGAAGAATGATATAGGGTAGGGATCTTCTAACTTTCACCAATAGTAATAAACCAACAAGGCAGCTGAGACATGCATACATGGCCGTAACGACGGAATAGACATGCATGCTCGTACACATCCTCATTCGCGTAAAACCCATGGTTAATGATTAGGAAAGGGAAATAAATTGTTGTTAAATAAAAAATATGAAACAAATAGATTAAGTCTAAGATACAAGTTGCTAGACACTTTTTTCCCAACCGTTACCATGATAAAGACACAACTATTTACAAAGTCCTGATCATAGATAAAAAAACAACAACCTAAGTTGGCGTTCCCGTAACGGTAAACTTCCCAATTATCCCATACTTTACATACTTTACAAGGTAAGTGGCGATATCTTTCACTTTATACAATACTCTACATCGTCGATTTGTATCAACGAATAATCGATCCTTTGTGTTATTCCTTCGGTAGTTGCAAAACGATTATATTCAAACTTTCCTTCTCTTTTTTGTTGTGATTTTTCTAATTTTTTCAATTTTTTTTTCATCTAACTATATACGAAACTCGGAGTAGTTTCACCATCTTCACGATCATAATAATTCCGGATAATTCCTTCGATAATTCCTTCATTCTTCGGACGTACCAATAATTGCGATGTTAGTAAAAATACATGAGTTTGACTATAATATACATTCTCATGTGCGATGTGCAAATTTCTTCCAACCGTACCAAAATTGACACAAGACTCGGGAAATACAAACTTTACACTTTAAGCAACTAGCAACTGTAAAACAAACTTAATCTAACAGGGTAGGCTAAAGTGTAAAGGTGTAACGAAATAAATAAGTTGGTGTAATTCCTAAAGGATTGGCTCTACGAGTTGTTTTATGGTATCTTACTCTTAAAGTGAGAGTAAACAAAGGGTTTATACGGGGTTTAACTAACCAGTGTAGTTAGTTAATAAGCAACATGTAAAGGCGATTTGGGTGTAATCCTAAAACTTACCAATTTAAACAAGTTACTTCATCTAAATCCATAGTACTCATCATTGTGATCTAGAATAGATATACCAAGTCAATTTCTAAAGTCTACTACATCACCGGCACACTCATATTATGTAGAATTTGGGTAAACATTTGGAAACGGATAACGTTAAATTCTCACAATATCTAATAAGGGTTATTGTGTGCGGGTTATGTAACATGTAATTTCAGAAAAGTATGCTTGAAATTTTTTTAAATTTGAGCATAATTTAAGCATTTTAGTGTGAAAAATAAGACAAGTATCATTCTAAGCCTCATCCCCCCACTTGAATTATACAACGTCCTCGTTGTATAGATACAACATTAAATATGGGAATTAAAAGAATTAGAATGAGAAACTCCCCTGATATTTGTTCGGTAGTGATTCTCCATGTAGATTTATTAAGCAAGAACTCGTATTGAACAGCCGTCTTGAGTTTTCAAGACTCCAACACTTCAAGATTTTCAGATTCGTAAATACTCCACCAACATTTGTCGATTTCCCTTCACGAGGTCCTGTGTAAATTCTCAAAAAAAATGCAATTCTATCTCTATGTATTCGTTTGGTTAGACTCGAAATATAAACCTAAAATTGTACAGGAAGTCGATACACCATATCCATTTCCCGGGATACGTCGTATTGATAACTGTATATGTTGTATTCATTTAATGAATACGTCGTATAGACTGTGCTGAAAATAAAGACTGGATAATGTCCAGATAGTCAATACGCCGTATCCATGAGGTTTGGATAGGCCGTATAGACAGTCTGGGAAGACAAACTTGATAACAAATTGAAAATACATTCGAGGTTGTCTCCCGGCAAGCATTTTTTTTACAGAAAAGTCTTTAAGTTAGACTTTCCCTAATTTACTCCCTGTAACACCCCCAAAATCAGGTCGCAGCGGAATGGTAACAATGGGGTGCTACTTCAAAGTACAACAAACAAGGTATAGAAAACGACCTTAAATGGACGTTAAAAATAAGATTCATTCAATGTCATTACAAAAGATCAGAGTTTTCACGTTAGTTTCGAAAAATTTATTAGATGTATCATGACTTGTTTCCAAAAGTTTATTTGACGCGTGTGCATAGGCACCAATATCGGTATTTATTACTTCAGGTAACGGTTTGATAGATAAATCCCCCGAAGAGTGTTCAATATCGATTTTATCATCATCACTGTCCTCATCCGATTTTGAATCATCGGGATAAATTACGTTAAAAGAAAATAGATCATTAAAGTATAAACAATATTTTTTGTTTCCTCCCCCTTTTCCTTATTTTTTTTTTTTTTTTTTTTTTTTTTTTATCTCATCCCATTCAGACTATGATGTTTCATCTTTCAATATTTAATTCATCGATATGTTGAGTATTTAAAAATTGGTTCAGTTAATAAAATCGATTTAGCGTTTGTCATTATCTATAAATCAATGGCGGAAATCTCATTCTCAAAAATATTTGTAATTGAAGTCAAATCATCAAAATAACTGACCGTAGGCTCGGGTGGTGGGAACGAAGACATATTGACTTTATCATTATCATTTCCCGAATCCATTTTTAAATCATTGACAGAAATTATTTTGTGAGAAAATGAGTTTTTGTTAAAAATTACCGTGTAGTCTTCATCTTCGGATTTGTCAAACGATATTCTAAAGTCAATTCATTGTCGTTAAGAGAACTTACCGTAGGCTCACACGAGAGTGTTGCTTCAGATGTTTAACGTGTCGTTAAAGACTATAGCTGGGAATTTTAGTTTCAATAGTTATGAGGTCGTGAAGTCTCTAATAATCCAGATCGTACCATATTAGCGGTTTCCTAGTTATAAACCTTACCATGCCTACGAGCTTTTTTTCCTCCTCGAGCTCTAATATACTTACCTCCATAGTAATAGTTGGGGTCTTCTAATTTCTAACCTGTATTTAAATTTGCTTTAGGAAAGGAAAACCCAGTTCAAATAGCTTAATACCGCGTATTCATATGAATGATATGCCGGCCATATTGATGAAGACTAGATCGAATACGCTGTATTCGTTTGAAAATATTTATACGCCGTATGCAATAAATTGAATACGCCATATTGGTTTGAAAAAAATTTACAACGTACTTTGAATAATGCAGAAAACACACAAACACACAATATGCAAAAATATACAATGCAGAAAATTAAACACACAAATATGCAAATTAATCTAAACTAAACTAAACTAAAACACTAATAAATAAGAATTAAACAACTTCACTCCCCGGCAACAGCGCCAAAAACTTGATGTGTCGTTGTGTAGGTGTTATTTATGTATCAAGTTTTACTATTTATTTTATGCCGACTATACCTAAAAATAACACTTTAACGGGCAGTGTACCCGGTCAGATAGAGTTTCGTGGTAAGTAGGGTGTCGATCACTAAGAGCGAGAGCGTTAATTCCTAATTCTATCAGTATTTTAGTTATCTAAGTTAAACCTAAAACTAATGCAAAAAGGGGGGTTTCAGCCTGAGAGACTGGTACGGTTTTGTGTATCTAACCTAAGGTTTTGATGACAAGTAAAGCAATAAAACACACATAGAGACAAACAAACGATCAAGAGCGGCCGTGAACATTGTAAGGAAAAATGTATCACCATGAATAATCTTTTTTTTTTTTTTTTTTTTTATGTTAAAAACACAGGTTTGTTTAATAGTGCAATGATTGTCTTATCTCGAAGGGTATATCATTCCTAGACTTAGGCGGGACTTCATCCTAAACCAGACTCGCTAATTCTTATTTCTTTTTCTTTTTTTTTTTTTTTTGCCATATTTGACGCACTCCGCATATAAGAATCCTTTTGTTGTTATTATAATCTATCTTGGATCTATAGTAATGGTGCTTTACTAAACCCTAGATCATCGAGACTTTACCCACTTCCTGCTTAACGGCGATTTATATACTAGTAGTCCACTGTCCGAGTCCTTACCTATGGAATAAGAACGTACTCGTTGATACCAGGTCACCTTATGGCTCAATAAGCTCACTAATCTGAAGGCAAAAGATAGTCAATATTTGTAGATCCTATGATTCTAAATATTATAAATTGCAATATGGAGAGATATCACAGAATCTTAGCCTATGCCCAAACAAACTGAAGTTACAGTGCATTAAAATGTAGGAATTGACCAGTTGATAATAGGTCGCATATTTAGCTACGTAAACGAATATAAATTGATTAACATAAACAACAATCTAACGATAACATTAAGCAATCAGTTAAACAACCAACATTAGATCTTCATAAAATGGTTAATACCCTATGGTATCAGCCGATAGTCATTGTAAAAATACACACGGTTTGATATATGAAACGAAATAAAATAAAGAATTTCTTAATCGTACGCGTATTCGGTTGCACGATGATTACAAGAGTTTTCCTATGATCTTGAGGCTCTTTTCTGACCTTCTATGCTCCTTTATTCGTCTCTTGGTCGACTTGGTGGTTTAGGGATTCACTTGCATGCTTAAAATTAAGTTTGGGGTCGTCTGTATATATAGGGTCTGATAGTCGGTTCGATACGGCGTATTGAGATGCTCAATACGGCGTATTGGATGACTTGGCGTGGGCTCCAAGAATAAAATATTCTAGAATTTTCTTGAGCTGATATGGATACGGCGTATCGGATCTCCTGGATACAGCGTATCGGACCTATTAGGTACGGCGTATTGGGCTACTCCGGTACGGTGTATTGGGTCCTTGGGTACAGCGTATTGGGCTTCTTGGGTACGGAGTATTGGATGAAAGTGTGCTTTTCTTGATATTTGACCAAAGTATAATATACGACGTATATACTGATGTGGATGTATTCTTCAAAGTCAGGCAATGGTCTTTTGATTCGTCAAAGTCTTGGATACGTCGTATAGGTCTAGAATAATACGGCTTATTTGCTGTCAAATCAGTAGACTTTCTCAAACTCTTCATTTATGCTCCAAAATGCGTGCCTTTTAGCTAATCTTCACCAAGTACTCCATAATTACTGCAATTCTCAAATACAAACGATTAAGTAACAATTCTTTGCAATAACTATACAAAATGGGTTAATATCGTGGGATAAATGATGCTATAAAATAGACGTTATTTGATGTCATCAACAATAACGTTACAATTTCGAGTAGCAAAATTTACGAGTACAAAACATTTCCCATTACCCACTGTGTATACTATGGCCTTGGCGGCCGATATATCACTGATATATCGCTTATCGGTGGTCAGCCGATACGTTTTTTCACTTATCGGTAAAAAATCGGTTTTGGTCAAAATCGGTCAAAAATCGGTCAAAGTCGGTCAAAATCGGCCGATTTTTGGGTTTTTTTTTGGTATTCTGATTTTCTTGATCGTGATTTAATAAAAGTATACAAAACTGAATTAAAACCACACATAATGTATATTTTACCAAATTACATTAGATATATAGTTATAAATAAGAAGATTATTGAAAATACTTATTTATATTATATATTGTTTTACCGACATTCATTTTTTATATTTAGGGTCTCCGCCGAGAAACCGATATATCGCCGCCAAGACCGATATATCGCTTAAAGGAGGTCCACCGCCGAGGTACCGTCGAGCGATATTTACAACACTGCCCATTACATTGTGCAATTTTCAGGACCATTTACAATAATAGAGTAAATTTCACTTTGACCGCAGGAAATACAAACTTTTCACGAAGAAAACTAGCAACAATGATCAAATAGGCTTTAGGCTCTCACGGTTGGCTAAGGTGTAAAGTGAAACGAAACAACTTTTTTTTTGGTGTGAAAAATGGAACGCGCTCTGAAGGTTCGTTCTAGGGGTATCTTTACTCTAAAAATAAGAGTAAGCAAAGGGTTACACGGGGGTTAACTAACTAGTGTAGTTATGTTTAATATTACGACTTGTAGGCTTTTTCGTTTTTAATCCTAGAAAATTTATCAGTCAAGCCATGTTACATCACATCCAAATATTTAGTACTCATCATTGAGGTCTAGTGTTGATATACCAGGCCAAGTTCTAAAGCCCAATACATCACCGACACATTCATATTTCTTGTTTAGCCACAAAACCAAAGCTTGCAAGATGAAACCCTAGATTAGGTTTAGAAAACCCTAATCTTTCCTTTCTTGATTAATACTTGAAAAAGGTTAGCCAATGCTTGGGATCACCTTAGAATATCTTAGAATGGATGTGTATAGGAGTGTATGGGTTGTAGAAAAATTGCTATGGATTTGGTTGTGTGCTTGATTCTTGCCGTGAGCTCAAAGAGAGAAAAAGAGAAGTTTTTGTGAAAATTTTACTAAGTGTAAAAGAGTTGTATGTTGTTATCTCAATGCATGCATGTATATATGACATAAGATTAGTCAAAGAGACATAAAAGAGGGTCTTAAGGGTTCTTGGTCAAGGTCTTTGGTCAAATAAACAAAGTATGGCTAGGTATTAATTACAATAGTTGTACATTTGACCAAAGTTGGAAATTTTTCTTATATCTTTGAATACATTGCAAGAATTTCGGCCAAAATAAGATATATGTGATGTTGTTGAGTAATTTTTATGTATTGGGTATAAATGTGGGTATTTGTTGAAGCGTAGAAAAGTTTTGGTGGTTCCGGGAGTGCCTAAACGCAATTTATCGCGAAACGTAATCAATTTACGTAACCAATAAAAATAAAATAAACAAAGTTAATAATTATACTCAAAATAATTACTTAACACTTGCTTGATGTAAACATTTATTTGTTTGGTGTCCGTTTACGCTAAACGATAATTTTTAACTTACGCGATTTAACTTAACTATTAAAAATAAAAGTAAACGCGTACGAGAAAGAAAAATAATAATTAGTAAAATAGATGACGTCGTAAAAGACCTGAAAATATGGAATGTTACACTCCCATCCTTATAAAACAATTTGGGGTCGAACGGGGTGCCAAACGGCACATACAAATTCTTGATTAGGAAAATGAATGGCATCCCATTATTAAGATAATTCCAATTCACGACGTTAACATTCAATTTTGAAAAATTTATTAGATGTATCATGACTTGTTTTCAAGAGCTTATTTGACCCATGCGCAAAGGCACCAATATCGGTATTTATTACATTGGGCGATGGTATGACAAACATATCCCTCGAAGGTTGTTTTATATCGATTTCATTATCATCATTGTCTTTATCTGATTTTTGACCATCAGGATAAATTATGTTGAAAGGGAATAGATCATTAAAGTACAAAATATTTTGTTCCACTTCATCATATTTGGACAATGATATTTCATCTTTCAAATCAAATTCATTGATATGTTGAGGGCTTAAAGTGGGTTCAGTTGAGAAATCTGATTTAGACGTTAGAGCATCATTGTAAACAATGGCTGGAAATTCATTCTCAAAATCTTTAAAGAAGTCTAAATCATCAATACAACTGACCAAAGGCTCGGGTGATGGAAACGAAGGCATATTGACTTTATCATTATCATTTTCCGAAACCGTTTTCAAATCGTCGACAGAAATTATTTTATAAGAAAATGAATTTTTGTCATAAATTACCGTGTAATCTTCATCGTCGGATTCGTCAAACGATATTCTAAAGTTAATTTTATTGTCATTAAGAGGACTTACCGTGGGTTCACAGGAGAGCGTTACTTCAGATGTTAACGCGTCATCAAAGACTATAGCTGGGAATTCAGTTTCAGCAGATCTGAGGTCGTGAACGTCTTCATCATACCAGATCTTTCCATACGTAGCAGTCTCCCAGTTATACACCTTACCACTCCTACGAGTTTTTTCTTCCTCGAGTCTGATATACTCCTCCATAGTAATGTTGGGGTCGTCCATTATAACCTGTAACAAATTCGCTAGGAAAGAAAACTGTCAAATGGCCTAATACGTCATATTCAATAAACTAAATACGCCGTATTCAGTAAACTGAATACGCCGTATTGATGATAGAGTCGAATACGCTGTATTGGTTTGAAAAAATTTATACGCCGTATCCAAGAAGATGAATACGCCGTATTGAGTATTCGACTCAAAACAGTGTATTAGGAAAACAATTAAATACGTAAACAATTAAACACACAAATATACAAGCAAACAATTAAACTATCAAATATACAAAATATACAGAATATACAAGAATATACACTAATCTAATTTACACTACTCCTAAGGGTTAGATCTAATCTAAAAACAAAAATATAAAATAAAAATCAAGATTAATTTTCACTCCCCGGCAACGGCGCCAAAAACTTGATGTGTCGTTGTGTGGTGTATATTTTTATGATTCAAGTTTTAAATTTATATTTTGCCGACTTAACCAAAAATAACACTTTAACGGGCAGTGTACCCGGTCGGTGGTAGATTCGTGGTAAGTAGGGTGTCGAACACTTGAAGCGAGGTTAAATCTCTCAATTTATTAATATTTTGGTTTACTAATCTAAGTTAATTCTAATCTAAGTCAAACCTATGCTAATCCTATGTTAGTTCTAATCCTAATTCTAACAGGTAAAAGGGGGGTTTCAGCCTGAGAGACTGGCACGGGTTTGGTTGGTGACTACAATCAATTCAAGACACTTTAACCCACGCAAGCAAATTAACAGAAGATAAAAGAGCGGTCAAGCCTTATAATAGAAAACTGTATTAGCCATTATTAATCCGATTAGAAGGTTGGTTTGTTTATTCAGTGCAATGATTACTTATCTCGATGAGGCATATCATTCTTAGACTTAGGCGGGACTTCATCCTAAGACCTAGACACATTAATTCTGTCACAATTAAAGTATCCGCATAAAGCATCCTTATTTGCTGATTATAATCTATCTTAGGGATTAAAGCAATGGTGATCTTGTTAAACCCTAGCTCATAGAGACTTTACCCACTTACTGTTTAAAGGCAATTTTATAATCTAGTAGTCTACTTGTCTAACTATCCAATGGAATCAGAACATTATTTGTTGAATTATCTAGATTCACCTACTAGTCAATATGTTCAATAAACCAAAGGCAATTTCTGATTAACTAGTTAAGCCAGAAGCGTATCCTTATCATAGTTTTAGAAGGACAATACTTGTGATCCTAGGATTCTAGATGTATAAATTACTATATAGAGAGCTATCTCGGCATCTAGATTACTTGGTCAGTATGACTTGATCCAATTGAATGATAGGTCGCATATAAAAGCACGTAAACAAGTATAAATTGATAAACATAATCAAGCCTACAACGATAAATTAAGCAATCAAGATATAAACAAAACCAAACATTCAGATCTTCATAATAATGGCTAATACCCAAAGGTATTAGCTTTCAAACATCATAATTAATACAAGAGTAATGGCTTAGCCAATGTAAACTAACCGAGTTAACGAATGATACCAAAAACTGAACGATTACAAAAGTATAAGAAATTACACGTTGTCTCCGATGGATTGGAATGCGTTACGATACCTCTTCTTTTCTTTTTCTCCTCTAAAAATCGACGTTTGTGGTTTAGGTATCAAGAATATGATTTTGCACACTTAAAACTCATTTTTGAGTTTTGTATTTATAGGGTCTAGAGTCGGTGTCGATACGGCGTATCCAAGGTATTGGATACGGTGTATTGGAGTTTCTTAGAGTAGGGACCACGTTTGATATCTTCCAGAATATTCACCTTCTATATCTTCAATACGGCGTATTGATCTTCTCTGGATACGGCGTATTAGGCTTGTGTCCTTCGTGGTCTTTGGTGAGTGTAGGCACGGATACGCCATATTTTCCTTGATGGATATGGCGTATTAGTAGTCAAAATAGTAATCTTCAAAATATCTTTGTTTAAAATCCTAAATTTGTATACTACTTATATAAACACTTAAGTCATACATAGCTTAAACAAACTAACACATGACTAATACATTCAATGTATATTGCTTTCAGGGACATATGCTTCCGCAGAATTACACCAACAAAGCATAAACCTGCTGGCGCATCATATGTACCACTGCTGCTCAATCATGTATAAACACATTAAAGGGAACTGTGTTTTCAAGTTTCTCACAACACAAGGAAAATGGAACAAAAATTTACAATCTTATAATAGTTCTTTATTGCCTACCTTAAATTGCACAAAACCTATTGCACAACAGCTATGAATCCAATGTAGTGTTTATATGCCCTACACAGATTGCTTTACCATTTTCCACACAATCAAAATAAAAAGAAAATCAATAACAACACGTAACCAAATTAAAGATAAGGACAATGAGAAACTGTTTTAAAAAATAAACACATCAATTTTCAAAAGAAAGCTTAAAACACAAGATGCACTCACATCCGCCAAAATCATAGCTGTCACATAGGCATACAATTCGAAAAAATGCACATAACAGGTACCATACACTTCTACAAGGCTTCTAAATCAACCTGCACACGTAAAAAATCCATGTTACTTGGCTACTAAATAAACATTATAAGTTGCAGCCGACAATTTCACAAACTGGAAACAAAAACCAAAATTAAAACCTACACTTAGAAAACTCATCTACCAGAAAAAAACATTTCCAATACTACTAAATCTACACGTACCAGTCACCAAAAACCAATCCAAAACCAATAAAGAACACTGCTAACCACTTCTAAGCTTCATAACCATGACTAAAACTTGGAAACAACTTAAACTTGTGTCACACCCCCAGACGGGGCCTGGACGGAATATGTGTCCGAGGGCGTGACGTCATAACAATCCGAACACAAAGCAACAAAGAACGACCACTAATCATGGACGTTTGAAAAAGTTTACTCGTTGCATAAAAGAAAATTTAATTAAGTTTTACAACCGATCATATGAGAGTTAAATATAGCGAAAGCATAATAAAGTTTGACAATGACAACAAGTATATAAATAGATAAGTCTTGAAATTGGCGAAGTCACATAGCACATAGACTCCATTTAGCATCAAGAATCAAGCCAAGCTAAGCACCTGAGAAAACATGTTTAAAACGTCAACATAATGTTGGTGAATTCATAGGTTTAAGTTAGTACAAGAGTGGACCACAAGATTTCAAAACGCATGCGACTACTATAACAGATACAACATCACATAAAAGTATTTACTGTTACGCTAAGCTCATGACACCGATGCTAATAACAACAAGGCATATCATATCATGCCACATAGTATTCCTGCCCTTAAATGGTGTCTCAAACCAAAGACCACCACAACGCACAATCGACATGGCATGTATCTGTTTGTTCGCAGCTAATTTAGAACCAAACCAGATAGGGGTAATTAATCCCAATAGATCTATCTACGCATTCGCGCTCACTTAACCAATCCAATTGGCCATAGGTGACTAATGGTTCATGATAGTTCGGGAAATAGTGGTTTGTAAGGAAACTTAGGCAACACATAAACATGTAAAACTCACGTTAAGAACTTGTGTCCAATTTTAAAAGCAAACAATGTTTCTCACCCCAATGTATAAAGCATTTGTAAATCGGTAAAAACGTGAGGCTATGAACTCACCTTAAGCAAGTGGTGGATCGATAATCAACGAGGAAGAAAAAAAAGCCAAAAGGTACGCGACCTAAATAAATGACGTGTCTTAGGTAAACGAAAGATAACCAAAACTTGTATGATATGCTTTCAAGAGAAAAGACATCCATGTGTGTTTGTGCTTTAGTTTGTTTAATAAAGTATGACTAAATGAAATTACAAAGTTTTTCGTTAAGTCTTGGCGTTCATCCAAAAATTACTACTTTTAGAAAGTTTATATTTTGGGAAAGTTTTTAGTTTCAAGACGTTAATACCGTCCCCTATATTTGTTAAGTTTCCATATTTTCAAAATGCGCTAACTAACCATAATCGCTTAACTTCCAACTCCGATCCGCTAAGTTTTACCAAACTTACTATTTTTAGTAATTTTATCGTTTTTCCTAAAATACGTTAATGACGTCTTCAAATGATGTTAATCTATATATATGTGTTACTATATGTTTCGCTAGAGTTTATAAAGTCCAAAAATGTCCGAAAACCCCTTTTACTATTCACATCAGCACACTATTCATTTGGTTTTGCCGAAAAATGTTTCAAGTTTCATTTTGCTATAACTTGGTCGTTTTAAGTTCGATTTTAAAGTGCGATATGTGAAAAACTATCTATTCGAAACAAACTCTTCAAAAACTACTTTTACGCCTAATGAAGACTTTTTTAGGTCGCTTAAAACCTCAAAACTAATTCGGATCAGCAACATGTATTTTCATAAATACTCCCAAAACTCCATTCAAACGCCACAATAGTGCTTATTCTAGCCTAATCTCGATCGCTACCAAACCAACCAACAAAACTACACTTATTCTAACATAATCCCTTCATTTCTATTGTTGCAACACACTTTTCAACTCATCTCACCATAACTTATAAAACAACAAACATAATACTTCCATTTTTATAAAAGTTGTCAAGATATTTTGTCATTTCTTTTTAGAAAAGTAACACAAACACATGGACTCTTAATCTTGAACAATATTCATAAGAATAAAAGAAATGAAACAAGAGATGGGTCAAGAATGCTTACAAGAATGAAGACTAAGTAGTGAAATCACAAGATCTATACCCAAAATGACTAGATCTATAAAACCCACTTATAAAATTAGAAACCCTAATTTTATAATCTTGAGAAAACCTTTGGAATCAACCAACCAATACTTGGATCTACCTTAGAAACCCTTGGAAATGAACTTAGAACACTTGGATCTTGAAAAGAATCAAAGAAAATGGGAACCCTATAAAGGGTGGTTTGGCCGTGGGTTTCAAGAGAAGAGGGAGAGAAGTGTTGGTGAATTTTTCTTGTGATGAAATGCTTATGAAACCCTAGAAGTGAATAAGGTGTAGTATTTATAGGCCAAGCACTTTAGGTTTAGGGTTTAATGTGACCACATAGGACTCAACCACACCAAAAGTGTGTGTGTTTGGGTGTTCGGCCGAGCAAGGGTCACAAGGACCATCATGGTTCAAAATTTTAGTCCATGGTTCATATTATGAGCTTAAGCTAGTCAAACATGGTCAAATGATGGTCATTCATGTCTTACACTCTTGTAAGGGATCACATGCATTGGTTAGTATGATAAGTGTGCATGAGAATGACCATCTCATGTGTCACTTTTATGCACATGCATGGAAAATTCAAATAAGATGCCTTTGATTTAATTTCAAGTCCTAAGGTTGTTTTGGTTGGGTTTTGGGCGTCCATATATAACAAGAGAGGAGGGGGAACAAAATTTTTGACTTAATGAAATGAGATGGACGATAACTAAAGTTTACACGAAAAGATTTCGAGTTTCCGGGGTTTCGTTTGGTCAAAAACGCGAAAAACGCAATTTAAAAGACAAAACCTTAAAATCAATATGATTAAAAATCACGAAACACTTAGAAAAGTTAAAATATCTCATATAAGGCCTAAATTTATTAATAATCGATGTCGGGACGCGCCCGATGACGTTTTTCAGATTTTATACGATTTAACTTTCCGGTAAACTATCAGATTCAAACGTAACATGAAAAAGTCAAAGATAATAATCGAAAAGGTTTAAAATGTTGACGTAAACTTACGGGGTGTGGCAACTTGATACCTTTAAAACAAAAGTAAATGCCAAAGGAACAAACAAAATAGTATATCTGTAAATGAAGCCAAACAACCACCACGTCTCTCTGAAACAAGAATGTCACTTGCAGCTATCTTTGAAGTAAATGAAGATGAGAATCTGAATCATATACGACTCAATACATAACTCACTAACAATTATAGGGTGTTTGGCATTTTGTTTTCAACAGCTTTTGCAACCCATAAATAACAATAAATTTCCACACGAAACTAGCTTATTGCATTTCTCACATCAAATAATCTCTTGAGGAAAAATCAAACCATTAAATCACAAATTTAGATAACAAACATTCATACACAAACAAAACCACAATATTAACATCACATCATAATGCATCAAAAAAACATAAAACACAAATTAATATAGATTAAGACCATAACATTCATATTTCCATTAAAAACACCCATTAACATTGCAATAGAACCCTTAACATTCATGACTTTGGAGTAGTTCATAAAAGGTTCAAATAAAACTACATTAAAACATAGACTAGGAAATCAAAAGACATAACATTATTAAACCATAATCACCGGACCAAAAGACTACATATCCCCCTTTCCTACTCAGACTTGATTGGTGCATCCATAATCTCCAAATGTGCTTCCAAGGTGCTCATCTCCTCCTCAGCTTCAGCAATCCTTTCATTCAACCCAATAAGCTTATCATTCCCCATCCTTCTACTATCCCTCAAATAAAGCAAGCTATCATAATACTCTTCCTGATAATCCATAACTTCCATCTCTGCAATCATTGCATTGACCTAAGCTAAGGAACTCCTTTCACCATAGGCTTCATCGCGGAGGGTCCTAATGAAACGCCTGGCTTTAGCTATTTCTTGCAAGATAAAAACTTTCATGTATTTCGGGGTCTCTGCCTCACCACTAAATTCAACAATCTCATCTATTGCATGCCTTACAACAACATTCGAAGGACCAGCAGCTGCCATTGAAAGAAATTAGTAAAAATGCGTGGGTGAGAAGTTGTGGGGTGAATGACCAAGGTTGATAACAAATGGTGGTATATAAAGAGGATTTTTGTGGTGGAGAGAAGGCAATGGAACAATCATGACGATGAGGCGGCGAAACTGAAATGCATTAAACCGACGGTCAAATCATATAGCCAGGGAAAATAAAATCTCACAAACTAAAGCCTAACACTTTCAACAGGGCACAAACTAAATCCTCCATCTTTTTAAATGATACAGACTAAACCCATTAGCTTTTTATTTTAACCATAGAGCTACCCTCAACTTAACCATGCATTTCATTAACAAACTACGGACATAACAACCGGCATTGCGCTACCAGTCGCTTCAATAAATAGCAATCGTGTCATCTAAAATACAAACTCACGTTTAACCTTCTGTGAATTGAAATTACAATAGACCGACAAAAATACTATTCGGCAATTTACCCCCATACACGATCACCATTTAGATGCAACTAATACACAACGCCCGGGTCTGCATGCCTAAGTTAACAAACTTCATCCAAACGCAAGTATTAGAAAATTATCAAACTTAATGCTAAAATGCTTCTTTTGTTTACAAAAGGATAACCTGATAACTCAAATTGTGACAAAATGATGTTTAGACTAAAAAATAAACTTATATCTCAAATTATTTTAGGACTATGTAGCTACACATTACGCGGCCCGTTTCAAAAATATGCACCATCAAACTTAGACATCAACATTACACATAATCATTACGCAATCAACAATTAGACACAACTCGTGTGCAACAAATTAGATACAACCCGTGTGGGTCTGCATGCCTCGTTTTAAATAAAGCTTGTCTTTATTGTTATAAAATATAGGAGATGAGATCAATGTAGATACAATATTTATCAAAGATTCAATGAACCAATCATAGCCACTCATTTTTTTTTATTAAATTAAAAAAAAACTCACTTTTCACCTCTTTCTTAAAATTAAAATATCTTGCAAACGGTAAATCGTCAAATGACAAAAAATACACCATCGCGACGAGAATTAAATCATCTTTCTATAGAGGGGCACTTTGATTTACTTTTGACGAACTTTTTTTTGATTTTTTTTCAGTCACGTTTGAAAAAATAAATATGATTTGTATCATAATCACATGTGATTTAATAAAATCACATATACAAATCACATGTGATTTTCCAGAATCACATGTGATTTTTTTAGACGTGACTGAAAAATAAAATTGAAAAAAAGTTCGTCGAAAGTATATCAAAGTGGCCCCCTCTACAGAAAGATAATTTAATTCTCGTTGCAATAGTATGTTTCATTTTACGTAACAATTAACGGTTTGTGAGATATTTAATCTTAAAAAAAATATAAAAAGTGAATTTTATTTAATTTAATAAAAAAATAAAAGGTTGAGGTCGATTCTTTGAATCTATAATAAAAAAAGGATCTTTATTTAACTTTTGGTTATAACATAGAGAAATTATATGTGTGGTAATATATGAAACTTATTCATAAAACATGGGCGGGTCTAGTAGCAAAATATTTCTTCATTTAGTACCCAAACAACAACTCGGTCCCACTCATCATCAACTTACCGACGATCTTCATTCACAGTGGACGGTATGTACATCATTTTCATTAGGACAAGGAACATGAGAGGTAATGTTCTGCTTTATCTGATTGTACATTTGATTAAGCATCATTTGAACACGAGGGGATCTTTTTCCTTTTCATTAACATGTGATTTTATAAAATTATTATTATGTATGTGTATTTTGCTCTTATTATTATTGTATGATAGTGTGTGATTTAGTACGAGTACTAATTTATTATTGTAACTAGTTTGATAATTATATGCTTTTCGATGGAAGTGAATGTGGATTATTTGTTTATTGTGATATTATATATTTATTGGATAGAATTGCAGCATATCATGAATGAGTGATTGGTTGAAACTGATGAAGTTTCCAAACTAGAGTTATAATGAACATCTTTTATGTATTTGTCTTTGTGGCCTATGTTTACTTGTTGCAACATGAGCATTGCAAAGAAGCATTTCTGCCACGACCTCTGCTTCGTCCTCTACCTCGCTGATCCTTGATCTGAAATGCTTTATCTTCTTCCTTGGTTACACTTCTGTTAATTCGAGCCTCATGAGCTCATCAAAGGACAACACCGACAGGTCCTTGGATTCCTCAATCGCAGCCACAACATGATCAAACTTAGGTGTTAGGCTTCGAAGTACATTAGAAACAACAGTTTCATCTGTGATTTTCTCGCCATACGACTTCATTTGACTTACAATAGTCGAGACCCGTGCCAAATAATCTTGCACTGATTCATTTCCTTTCATGCTAGAAGTTTCAAAATCTCTGCGAAGGGATTGTAACTTAACAGTAATTACCTTGGTGGATCCTTGATATTTGGTTTTCAAGATCGTCCACGCTTTGCTGCTGCAATTCTTGAAAAAATTGATTCATCCACAGCTTGTTGGATGAAAAAGAGTGCCTTTGCATCGCGCTTCTGATTCTCTTTGTGACGAACCTCGTCATCGCTGGTCTGAGCAATACCAGCTTCGACAAAATCCCAAAGATCTTGAGACCTAAAGAGTGTCTTCATCTTCGTGCTCCAGAACTCGTACGACTCTCCCTTAAACACAGGTATTTGCGGTTGTGACACATTCAGAGAACTTGAATTTGTTGCCATGATTCAAGAAACT
>BQNB010072647.1:3999-32370 GCA_026074375.1 Tanacetum coccineum
AACCACTTAGCATAATTTCCATTATGTACCTGAGCAGTAGTAACTTCTAAGAATCCATGAAGTCTTTTAAGTCCCAACAAAGGATAGACTTAAGACTGCGCGTGATCGCCAGAAAAGTTATGCTGATAAGAGGAGGAAGCCTCTAGAGTTTAGTGTAGGTGACTATGTCTTACTCAAAGTGTCGCCTTAGAAAGGTGTGGTGCGCTTTGGGAAGAAAGGGAAGTTAGCACCTAGGTTTGTTGGACCATTTGAGATTGTTGAGAAAGTAGGCCTTGTGGCCTATCGGTTAGATTTGCCTGAGGAGTTGAACGGTGTTCATGACACGTTCTACGTGTCAAACCTTAAGAAGTGTTTGGCTGATCCAACACTACAAGCGCCTTTGGATGAGATTCGAATTGATGCTAAGTTGAAATTTGTAGAAGAGCCTGTGGAAATTTTGGAAAGAGAGTTTAAAAAGTTGAAGCGTAGTAGGATTGCCATCATCAAGGTTCGGTGGAATTTGAAACGTGGTCCTGAATTCACGTGGGAATGTGAAGATCAGATAAAATTGAAGTACCCGCATTTGTTTAGTGATGTTAGTAGTTGAATTTTAAGGACGAAATTCTTTTAAGGGGGATAGAATGTAACCTTTTCCCTTTTTGTGTTCTGAATATTTCTTTTATAGTCCTTTAACTATTTAACTTTTATCAGTTTATTTAGATTTTGTACCGTGTTGACATGGTGATTTTTGTGAGAATTATGATGAATTGAGGTTTATTGTGATTAATAATCCCTTTTAGAAGGTATTATTGTGTTAATTGTATTCCGGGTGGTTTGATTCGTGAATTCGTGAGAAATGCCGAAAAACGAGTCTGACACGTCCGTTAATGTCCAAATGTGTTTTGAAAGGGTTTAAAGTGAAAATATGTCGTGTAAATACTCTAGGTTAACGGAAAAGTATTTTTAAGGTGAATAAAAATGCTAATTAACTTTGAGGTAAATTTTACGGTTGAGTTTTACGAGTATTTAAGTGATCCCGAACGAAATGGAAAGGACCCAGACGACCACATAGGATTCCATCGCCGGTTAAAGCAGATAAGGAGACATTGGTGGCTTAATTTTAGCTAACCTTGTCTAAGGTTGTACATAATATGCTTTCATTTCCCATTATTCCCATAATCCTTATCATTTTAAAAATCAAAAAACACACACATCCTCTCCCTTGAGTGTGTGGTGCGTCCGACTTAAGCCACCAACAAACATCCATAAATTTGCCAACTTTGATCGAGAACGTGATATTCTGGGTCGATACGAGTGTTTGGGTATTCATTTAAACAACGTTTGGGTTGTCCGGTTCGTGTCAAAATCTACATTTTTCAAGATTTTCTTGTAAGTTTTCAAATTTAAATTTCGTTTGTCCTTTTGGGTTTATTTTGAGGCATAGATGTTAGTTGTACAAGTTGATCGTTGTGAAAATCAATTTTTGGAAACGAAACGAATAAAAAGGTTGCGTTTGGTTCGTCGAATATAAAAAGGAAAATCAGAGTTTTTGTAGTTTTGATGTTGTGGTCGTAATGGTTGAATAATATATGTTGCTAGATGCTGATTTTTTTCTCTAGTAGCTTGTAAAGACTTATGCGGGCTTTATTTTTAGTATATTTATTGCTTTTTATTGGGCTTATATGCCACGTGATTTTTTAAAATCACTAGGAAAGTGATTTTGACTAATTTTGTGATATGGCGTATGTTTGTGGACTATTTTTTAGGCTTATGGTAGTAACCAAATGCGATACGTAGCTTATTAGCTTATTTTCAAGCTTAATATACGTATTTTGGAGCTTATGGACTCACGGCCCAATAAGCCTATTTAACTGTCGCGTATGGGCGGGATTTTTCTGGTCGGATTATTTGTTACTTATTTAGTCATGTGCTTATGTATGTAAAGGGACATTGGTTTTGGACTTGGATCGTATTTTGGACTTATAGATATCTTAATGGACACTTATTGGGCCTTAAAGCCCAATAAGCGATATTTATTCGTTATGAGAGTTTTGACGGACTTTTGAAAGTGATAATCGATTTACGAGTGATATTGAACAGAAATTTTGGGAAAAAAAGTTTTAGTAAACGTTAAAGATTGAGATTTTAAATTTGTCGAAAGTGTCGTTGGTATAAGTGTGGAAAAATAAGTTTTGATAACCCTTGGAAAAGCTTGTATGAGCGTTAGGGTAATGGTCACGAATTTTGTAAAAAAGTTTTACTTTGAATTATACCTTAAAACATGATTTTTGATTTCTTTAATAGTATAATATATTTAATTATTTTATGTATTAATAAATTCAGTAAAGACGAAAAATATATTTTTTCTCGAAACTTCTCAAATATGTTTGTTATGAGTAAACATTCCATTTTCAACTCTAATATGATTATTTTCACGGTGACTAAGGTTACCGAATGGACTTACCGAGATATATTTATAATTATTAATTATATTATTTTTACGTTATTAATTATCGATTTCTTAACTAGTATAAGTATGTATTATTGAGTAATGTGATTGATATGATTGTTGAGATATGTCGTCAACCATCACACCACTAAATTGTTATGTGTAATTATACAATGCGTCTAAACTCTATGCATCAAACGTGAAGATTGTTTTGGAAATGGATGATTAAATTGGGAGATTAACTGGACTAGATCGTGTGCGGGCGTCGTTGCATTTGCTTGAGTGATTGAGATTTGGTTGCTAAAGACTTGCTTGAGGTGCGTTCTCGTAGCCCTGTTGGGATTAATAGTCTTCTTGATGTTGTTTGAATTACTGCTGCTCATGTTTTGGGTTTAAGTGCTCAGCGGGATTTTGTAATGACTCTTGAAACTTCAAAGAAAATATGCTAAGTGGTTACTACTGCTATTACACAATTACTACTGCTAGTACACAATTACTACTGCTAGTAAATATTAGTACTGCTAGTTAAAATATGCTAAGTGTTTACTACTGCTAGTACAAAGTTACTATTGCTAGTGAATATTAGTACTGCTCAAGGTTAAGACTGCTCAGAGATAAGTTAATGCTGCTGAGGTTAATAAGTTAGTACTATTTGTTGTTAGTACTGCTTATATGATATGTATTAAGTTATTTGTTTATAGAAAAGATTATGGGTACTTAGGAAAGTATTGTAAGCCGACTAGGGCTCCTTAGTGTATAAAAGGAGGTCCTAGGGCAAAGAGTTTAATATCTTTTATCAATCTTTTGAAGTATTATTAGACGTATAATTCATAGCTTTAAGGTCTTTGTAACCCTAATACTTTGAGAGTATTCGTATTATTATCATTAATAATATTGGAGCTTATTTGTTAAATTGTATGTTCATTAAATTATTGTTTTATTGATAATTCTTCTTAATATTAAAGATTAGATTCCGCATAATCTTTAATACATTCAAACCTGTTCTTATATAGTTGTGTTGAAGTATTATATAACTATACATTTAAACAAGCTTAAGGAATGTCGATCTATTGAGTGGGATCAACAAGGGTATCAAGCTTGTGAGAAGCTGTGAATAAGGCAAAACCTGTTTTTGCTAAAAGATATGGATCAAGATTCTGCACACAGGGTGGATGCATCCAAAGTTCCCATGCTCAAACTTGGTGAGTATGAGATATGGAGGGTGAGGATTGAACAATATATCAAGATGACAGACTATGCACTATGGGAAGTCATAAAGAATGGTGTAACCTTGCCAAAAACAAAAATTATGGAACGAGTTATGACAGAGATGCCTATTACAACTACTGAAGAATGGCTCAAAGAGATTATGGTGAAGCTGAAGTTACTTCTATTGATAGGCATTCCCAATGAACATCAGTTAAAGTTTAACTCAATAAAGGATGCTAAGAAGTTGCTGGAAGCTGTTGAAAAGAGATTTGGTGGGAATTGTTGGGAATTATTGATTTGATGAGACAAAATAAATAAATAAATGAAACAAGAAGGACTTGAATGCAAAGCTGGAATTCTTTAAAAGATGAAAGATTTTAAGACTTCTAAATAAGATCTCTTAAGAAGATAATGATATAAAGTAAAGATAAAAGTTAGGAAGAATATTATTTGTTTCCTATTTATACTTTGTTCTTATCTTGTAAACCTAGATTGATTCCTTAACTATACTAAAGTGTACTTTAGGTCGTGTAGGTTTATGTGTACAAGAAAAACATGTGTGTGTTTCCCAAGGAATTTATTGACGTCTAGTTTGGATGGGTGTAGCATCAAGGATCTTATGATTCATGTTATTGTTTATTTGAAGTAACTGTTACTACATTGATTCAATGCTAGAATTGGGGCTTGGAGTGAATAATAATGAAGAAAAACCTTGTTGATGATAACATTGTTCTTATGTTTAATTCCGCTGTGCATATATGTTATTATCTTTGTTATCATGATCCTAGATGAGGTCTAAACAACCTCGAGCTATAAACGATCAAAGAACCTATCAGGTTATTAGGTTCTATCAGGTGGTATCAGAGCATGGGGGCTCTTGATCTAGGATCTACAAGGTTTTTAAAGAAACCCTAAAACTCTAATTTTCAAGAAATTGTTTGTGGTAAAAGTTTTCTAGGGTTTGGAAGTTAAGTTGTTGTAACAGTGTTTAAAATCGTCATCTCTACCTGTTTTTTGGTATGCACGACGATTGTCAAGCGTTGTGATTATTTTCTATAAGGGTTTCTTGGTGTAAACAACTGATGATGATGGGTCTGGATCTCTTTGAATATATATTTAGATCATCATCATTATTAAGTTCGTCATGTGTGAAACCCTAATACTATGGGTTTATTGTTTGATTTGGTTTCGTTATTGTTGATCACTGTTTTGTTCGTTCATCTATATGGATCGATGGTTTTTGCATATCCGAAAAATATGGTTTGTGACTGATGCCCTATATGCCTTTATTATTACACGTTGGTTCTTATTTTGGCCTATATCTGATAGCTGGATAAGAGTTGGTTTTGGTAATTCTTCTATATTTTGTGGGCTGGTAGTAAAGACAATTGGGATCACATTCATGAGTGCTACTAGTATATTTTTATTAGTACTGTCAGTTATTGATTACTATTGCCAATATAAGAAGTTAGTACTGCTCGTTCCCATTAAAACTGTCCATGAGAATGAAGAATTGTGATAGGTTTGCAACAGTTTAGTAACAGATTATGTGTCACAAAAAGGAATGGGAGGAAGGAGATAGCAGTTTAGTGACGATTTAGTGACAGGAAAAGTGTTGCTAACAAGGCGTCGTCTGGATACTTAAAAAAAGTATCCTTAACAGTAGTTATTGTTAATACTGTTTGTTTATGCTGCCAAGAAAAGGGTTATCAAGATGCAGCATATGGTTGATCTTTGGTTTGAATATGCTTCCAGTTTCGAATAAAGAAACAACAGGTTCGTATAAGGTTGTAACTGCTGCTATTGGACGTGGATAGGGTTTTATTGGGTACTTATTTTATACTGTCCAATAGTATTAAAAGACTTAAACGTAGTTTGGAATATTGTTTTGGTTCTGGAATGTTAATACTGCTGCCAAAGGGAGATTAGTACTGCTAATAAAAGTTTGTACCGCTAGTGTTGAAACTTAATACTGCCTAAGGTAAAGTAGTACTGCTAGTTCATGGATAATGCTGCCAAGTCTATATTAATGCTGCTTTTAACACAGGTTTGATATGTGTTAATACTAATTGTATCTGTTAATGCTGCTAATAGTAATGGTTAATACTATTAGCTTTATCTCAAGTATGTTAATACTGCTTGGGATTAAAAGGTTGGTTAGTGCTGCTCGTATAGAAAGTAAGTACTGCTTTGTATCTTTGAGAGTTTGTGCTGCCAAGCAACTTAGTGCTGCTCAATTTAAACGGATTATGCTACTTGGATTGATTACATGTTAACGCTGTCAGTTTGTATTGCTAGCTTATCCACTTAGTACTGCTCAAAGATGTTACTGTTGCTTGTTGTATTTGATATCAAGTAACACTTAATTTTGGATCTCAGATAACACACACAGAAGGTTATGATTTTAAATATTCTTAAACGTTTAAAAGGCTCATTTTTGGATTTATTGGGTTAATTGGTTACGAAGAGGATTATTTATCACTTATTTGAAGTTAAAGTGGAGTTTTTCGGATGCGTGTTCTTATCATATCTTAAAGTGAGTGTTACACTTTAAAGATAACTTGTTTGTGCTTAGAAACGATGTGACGAAGACTTGACAAATCTAGCAAAGGTGTGTGATCTAACTTATGGTGCTCAATGCTCATATTTGCTATCACTTTGGTTATGTATCTCATAGAAGATGAGTATTTTTGTCAAGAGGTTGTGATCTACTTATATTTCATAGATTTATTTATAAGTTTGATGTCACGTGGATAGTACAAGATATAAGACACAAGTTTGGGTTATTCTACTTTAGCATCAAGTTTGTTATACTTAGTTTTCTTCATCAGTAATCATTACATAGAGCCTACAGAATTAAAGATTCACGAAATGGTTAACATATGGGTTTCAGGGGAAGCTTAATGTTAAAATGTTTAACAATTAAATTTCTAGTGAGTTGAATGTTTTTATACTGCTAGTCATTATCTACTACTACTAATAGTGTGAGCTTCTGTACTCAAGTTCACTTATTCTTATGTGTTTAATGGTAGGGTATTGAGGAATATAGGGTTAGATTAGAAGTGTGTTTTTGGTTTGTAGTGGTTAAACTCAATAGTTGCTTTTATTCTTTTGTCCCTATTGGAATTATGATAAAAAAAGGAAGAAATATTAACAGGTTGCAACTTATAGATCCTTGGTGTGGCTTGGTACCAAGGATAATCTACTTAAGGGGAATGGTTGTTTCAGTAGGGAGATGTTTACTTCTCAACTTTAGGGGAGATTTGGCTTTATGATGAGTTCGTACATGACTTTGTTTGTTTTGTCTCATCAAATAGGGGAAGATTTGGGAATTATTGATTTGATGAGTACAAAATTACATAAAGAATGAACACAAGCAAGGACTTGATTGCAAAGGTGGAATTCTTTAAAGTGGAAGATTTTAAAGATTCTAAAAAGATCTCTTAAGAAGATAAATGATATAGAAGATAAACGATAAACAGTTAGGTAGATATTATTGTTTCCTTAATTGATATTTGTTCTTATCCTTTGTAAAAATAAGATAGAATCTTACTATATAAAGAGACATTAGGTGTGTCAGTTTATGTGTACGCAGAAAAATCATGTGTGTGGTATACTAAGAAAAATGTAGATGTCTAGTTTGTGTGGTTCTGCCTCTTGGGGTATTTTTTTTTTTTCCTCTTATGATTCCTGTTCCAGTTTATTGATGTAACTGTTCGACATATTGTTCTAATTGTAGGAATTGGCGGCTTGGTGTGAATGATATGAAGAAAAAAACCTTGTTGATGAAACAATGTATCCTTATGTTTATTTTGCTATGCAATTCTACTGTTATTTTCTTTTGTTATCATGATCCTAGATGAGGTCTAAAAACCTTGACGCTAATAACGATCAAAGAATTCTATCTAGGTGATTATTAGGTTCTATCAGGGAATGAGCTAAAGAAAGACTCAAGGGAATCTCTTAAGCAGCAATATGATATAACACTTTACTCCTCCCAAGCTCAGAGATGCTTGATAAACTTTTGATAGGCTTCAAAAGCTTGTGAGTCAGTTGGAGGTTTTAGATGGAAGCTGTCACAGAAAGATGTTAATCCAGAAGTATATTTAGAGTTTGTCACTTGAAGTGGAACACTACCATGCTGTTGCTGTAGTTAGAATTAAACGTTGATTTGGATATATAAGCAGGCGGATGATCTCTACAACAACATCAAGGTGTACTGATAACAGAAGTAAGGGAAGTCTAGCTCTAAGTTCTAGCCACACCAGAACATGGCTTTTGTGTCTCTTCATATAACACACTGCAGCTACTAATGAAGCAGTTAATACTGCTCATGGAGTTTCTACTGCTAGCACTCAAGTTAATGCTGCTAACTCTACAAATATTGATAACTTGAGTGATGCTGTTATTTGTGCATTCCATTTGATAGTCAACCAATTAGTCCTAACTTGACATGAGGACTTGCAACAAATCAATCAGATGGACATGGAAGAGATGGATTTGAGATGGCATAAGGGGCACTGTTGACTATAAGGGAAAGAAGGTTTCTTGAATAATACTGGAGGAGCTTACTTGTTAATGGCAATGAGATCTATTGGTTTTGAATGGGTCAAATTGGAGTTGCTAAAATATGCCGCTAGAGGGGATCATTTATCTAGGGAGTGCAGAGCTCTTTGAAATCAAGACAAATGAAAAGGAAAGCTCATGAAGGAGTGTGCCCGTGGAAACATATACTTCTCTTCTTGGTGTCATGTGATGGTCTTGGTGGAATTGACTAAGTGAGCAGGCAGAGGAAGGACTATATTTTGCCTCATGGCTTTATCATTCATTCAAGTACTGACTCTGAGGTTTCTAATGATTTCTATTTGTTTAAATCTTTCTAGTTTGGAAAATGTTAAACTTTTAAATCTCAAATGATTAACTATTAAAAGATTTATAGAAATCTGAGTTATCGGTTTAGGTTATAGATAGGTTTAGAGGTCATCGGAAGGAAAACTTGAAGTTTATAAAGCAAATGTGTCTATTTATTTTACATAGTTATTAAGGGCTTAAAAATTTGAAATTCATATAGGAGAAATAACTATTAGGAGAGATTTGGAAGAAGCGTATCATAATAGTTTACAATAGATTAATATGGCATTAAATAATGTAGGTTAAAACTTGGAACATGCATCTAAAGTTTTAAACTAGCTCATAGGTGTGTCAGATAGTTGACAATTGCAGAAAGGTTTAGGCATACTGATATACTTATAATGCAGTTCACCTCCATGAACAGTATAATTCCATGCCTCCAACAACCTAAATTGGTATTTTAAATGTTTCTTGATGAGTTTGTTAATGAGCCTGTAGTGAGAACTGTAATGATATGTATTGTGAATGCTTGAGTCTTTAGGTTGTTAGGGATGTATGATGATGCAACCTAAGTATATTAAAGAAATGGTGTAGGGGTGTTTGAGGATGAGGAAAAAAGATGTGTTTAGCTATCAACTAATAATGAAATTGTTAGGCCTAGTCACTTATTAAGAAAGAGTCTTGTCAAAGTTTAAAACAACAAGAAAAAAAATTGCCAGTCAAAACTGTTAAACATGTTGCGTGCAACAATAGGCAAAACACCTCACAATCTACAGTGGCATTCAAGAATATTGGAACAATTAAGATGTCTCAAAAAACTATGACAGCAATTTTGTGATGTTTAATAAGGCCTGTTATGTGTGTGACAAGCTTTGATAATTTGAGTTTGATTGCTATTACATTCAAAAAACGGTATTCATAACATCCAAAGATTGGTCAAAACCTGTTTGGATCAATGCCTCAAAGCGGTGAATCATTAAACTTTGCTAAAGACTCAACCTGTTGCTAAAAAGAATTGGTTCAACATCAGTTCTAATGATGTCTGGTTAGTAGCCAATTAATAATTCTAGACAAAAATTTTCAAAAAAACATTCAGTATTGGTTAATAATGCATAGACAAGTAAATGCTCGATACTCCTCAAAATCAACAATAATGTGCTAGGGACCAATCATCTTACTATTTTCTAAAATAGCAATTTAACTATTAAGAGGACCACTTCATAAGGGAAACACAGCATTTTAAAAACAAGTATTATTAATCAAGGATTAATATGTTAGGGGGTAAAAAATCGTTATAATGCTAGGCCAAAAGCAGTAGTTTTTTTTAATGTTGTTAAGGAAAAAAAAAAAATTTTAATGCTATTAAAGGACCTCAACTTTTTGGGTTTGGACAACAAAGAATAATGTTTTAGACCATGTTTCCTAAACCAACAGTGCATCATAACCCTAGAAAGTTTGTTTATATTGATGCACAACGGCAGCATCCAAGTCTGTGATGGCTTGGGTCCCCAATGAAACTGAATTTCTTAACTAATGCTGCAGGGCAATCCATAAATGGATGTACAGGATAAGGTGTGATTAGTTAGTGGATTGCTCAAGGCAATTACAGGGAACATGCCCTATTCTAACAACTATGAAGAGATAGATGGAGGGAATATGTTGCTTTTGGAGGGAACATTTAACAGGAGGGAAAATCACAAGAAATGGTTACAATTTTTAACTGGTTATCTTGATTTTGAAAATATGTTTTTGTGAGAGAGTTAATGGTATAATCTCCTTTAGGGTCTCGACAAATGTGTGATAAAAAGAATAGTGTTTTTTCTTATGACTCTGATTGTATTGTTTATCTCCAAACTTTAAGTTAATTGATGAAAGCAAGTTTTCGGGTTGGTAATCATACAGAGGTATATCAGGTTTTTGAAGATATGCTAAAGACTTTTGACAGGGATGATTTAGTCAAACTATGGAGTCTGGTTCAAGAAAGGTTCAACTCAACAGAACCAACAGAAGATAAAGAAATAGAGATCTGGGTAGAGTTGAAGAGACTGTTTGAACCTGATGCTGATGATGAGTTATGGAAGTCTCAGAAACATATTCATGATATAACATGGAGACTGTATGATACATGTGGAGTGCATCATGTATCTACAAAGGATGGAATGGATATCTACATGCTGGTTGAAAGGGAATATCCTTTGTCAAGAGGTGTTCTTACACAGATGTTAGTTGCAAAGCTCTTGGTGGAACAAAATAATGAGATGTCCAGAGAACTTCTTAGGAAGATATTCATGCAGATTGAAAGACCAAGAAGATAAAGTGTTTGGAAGAATCCTCTCATAGAACAAGGTTTAATTCAAGAAACTTGATGATTTGGAGGTAAATCACAAGTTTAGGGGAGGATTGTTGGGAATTAAATGTGTTCATACTTAGTACTGCCAAGTCAAGAGTTAGTACTGCTCAAGTTACAACTGCCAGTATTAACTAGTTAGTACTGCTAGAAGAAAGTTAGTACTGCCAGTACTAACTTAATACTGCTGAAGGACTTAAGACTGCTGCATGAAGATTAAAGACTGCTAAAGAGATAAAGACGTGTTAAGAGATTTGTATTGACTTATTCAGAGTATATTCTATATAGTTAGAAAGATACGTATAAGTTTAACATTATAGAAGATTTGTAGTTATCTTGTAAAAGACTCCTTAGTGTATAAAAGGAGATCATAGGTTATGGTTTTGTATGCACAATAGTCATAGACATTTTGATACATAGCTTCAAGGTTGTAAACCCTAGTACTACACAGAGTACTCGTATTATTTATAATAATAATATTTGAGCTTTTCAGTTATATCATTGTTCTTAAAGTTTACTGTTTCATTAACATTCTTCTAAGTATTAAAGAGTAGATTCCACATACTCTTTAGTATTCACAAAGTTTCTACCATAGTTATTTTGGATTTATCCAAAGTAACTTAACCTTTACAAGCTAAAGAATAGATCTTAAGTTAGGATCAACAAGTGGTATCAAAGCTTGTGTTCTGAAACTTTGATCTAGAAGAAACTAACAAGATGAACTCTTAACTCACAAGGAAGAGATGTATCTAGAAACTGCTCAAATCACTACTACTGCAAAGTTGCCCACTCTCAAACAGGGTGAATATGATATATGGAGGCTAAGGATTGAGCAATACTTTCCAGTACAAGATTAAGCTCTCTGGGATGTCATAGAGAATGGAAACTCATTCAAACCTGCAGCTAAAACAACAACAAATGCTAATGGTACCTCCACTACACTAATACCAGGTCTTGTAACTACTGAAGAAAAGGTTCAAAAGAAGAATGACATGAAGGCAAGAAGTATGTTACTGATGGCACTTCCTAATGAACATCTAATGACCTTTAATCAGTACAAAGATGCTAAGACTTTGTTTGCTGCTATACAAACAAGATTTGGTGGTAATGAAGCCATAAAGAAGACTCAAAAGACTCTCCTGAAGCAAATGTATAAGAATTTAGTGCTCAAAGCACAGAGTCTCTTGACTCTATTTTAACAGGCTTCAGAAGATTGTAAGTCAGCTGGCTATCTTGGGTGAAAATATTTCATAAAAAGATCTCAATTTGAAATTTTTGAGAAGTCTGCATTCTGAATGGAATACTGATAGTAGTTTTAAACACACAATAAAATATATAATACAATACCAAAAGAGCAATTAAGAACTTTCCTAAAGTCTCCTTTAAGAAAAGCTCACTCTAAAAGATATATATAGTATATAATACATATATTTAACCGGAAAGAATGATCACCCGGGTCGTTTCCCCAACGACTTGTGAAATTGAAACCTTGCTTTAGCTTGGATTATGATTTGAATGAGAGAAAAGATATTTTTCAGTATCTATAACTACTAAATAAAAGCAACAATTAAAATGAACAATTAAAAGCAATTAAACACTTAAATAATTAACGAGAAATAAATAAAACGCGACTAAAAAGCAAATAAGGCAAAACTAATTCCTAAAAATGCAAACTAAAATTTTAAACCTAAAATAGGACAAAAGAAAATTTTAAGAAAAAGAAAAATATTTTTTTTGATTATTTTTGAATTTATTATGACTTAAAAACTAATTTAATCTAATTAAATCCTAAAAAATAGCAAATCAAGTCTTAAAAATTTAGAAAAATGATTTTTAAACTTAGAAAAGTCTAAAATAACATAAAAACTCAGAAAACTAATTTTAGAGGACCTAGGAACCAAGATAGCAGGAACTAGAATCAAGACAGCTCTAGAAGGACTGTAAATGTGAAAAAACTTCTTCCAAAGCTATGTTGGCTATTGATGGAGCTGGTTTTGACTGGAGCTACATGGCAGATGATGAAGTCCCTACAAACATGGCTCTTATGGCTTTTTCAGACTTTGAGGTATATAATGACAAAACTTGTTCAAAAACCTGTCTAAAAAGCTTTGAAACTCTTAAAACTCAACTTGATGATTTAAGAATAGAGTTTAACAAATCTGAGTTCAATTTAGCTACTTATAAAAGAGGGTTAGCATCTGTAAAAGAGCAACTTGTCTTTTACAAAAAGAATGAGGTTATTTTTTATGAGCAAATTGCTGTTTTAAAAAGAGATATCTCATATAAAGACTCAGAAATTAATATTCTTAAAAGTGAGTTAGAAAAACTTAAGCAAGAAAAAGAAAGCAATCAACTTAAAATTGAAAATTTTGATAATGCTTCTAAGAGTCTAGACAAATTAATAGGGAGTCAGATAACTGATAATAGTAGAAAGGGCGTGGGGTTTGTAAGCTATAATGCTATTCCACCTCCTCATACAGAGTTATTTGCACCCCTAAAGCTTGATTTGTCCAACTCTGGTCTAGAGTAGTTCTAATAGCCTGAGTTTGAAGGCTATGGACCTAAGACTAGTAAGAGTGTTAGTGAAGATATTTCTAATGAGGTTAGGGAATCTCCTGTTGTCCTATTGGTTGAGGAGTTGGTGTTAAAGGATAAGTTAGAGAAGAAAACTGTTTTTCCTGCTAAGATAGAGTTTGTTAGACCAAAACAACAAGAAAAACCAGTTAAGTATGCTGAAATGTATAGGTCACAAGGTTCTAGGAGAAATCAAAGAAACTAGAATAACCAGAAGTTCCAACAGCTAGGAAGTGACTTTGCAATGTACAATAAAGCTTGTTTTGTCTGTGGAAGTTTTAACAATGTGTAGGCTAACTGCAATTACCATCAAAGGGAAAGGGTGGTATCTGGGAATAATTATACAAGGGTGAATTATAATTATTTTGCTAAACAGGCTCACCCTAGTGCACACAGGAACATGGCTCCAAGAGCAGTTTTAATGAAAACTGGCCTAAGACCACTTAATACTACTAGGCCTGTTAATACTGCTCATCACAAAACTACAGTTTACAGTGCTAGACCAATGTCATGTTTTTCTAAATCAGCACAATCAACTATATAGAGGACCTATCAAATAAAACAGGAATTAAAGTTTATGAAAAACCCTAATTTACATTCATCCCCACCAACTGCTAATGATTCTTTTCGTAGAATAAGTTCCAAAGAACTCTTGAATTATGTAACCAAGAACCACAATCAACAACCATCTTGTTGTCACGAACCAATCAACAACAATTGTGAACAAACTTTCTGTTATATCGAATTAGGGTTGCTGAAAAACCCTAATATCACCAGATTCGACATGATAACCAAAACAAAAAATTCGTACCTCTTTTCCTTCATAGATGCGACACAAAAACACATTGTAGATCCTAGATCATGAGCCCCATGGCTCTGATACCAATTGTAAAGTATAAAGAATCATTGTAAGCTCAGATTGTTTAGATCTTTATCTAGGATTAATAACATTAAACATAGAATAATGCATAGCGGAAATAGCATAATGAACAAAGTTATTTAAACAAGGTTTTTCTTTTATACCAATTCTAGATGATCAATTCTAGAACGATTAATCTAACGAGTAACAGGATCAATGACACATTGACCTTGGGGCTACACAACAAACTCTAGGCGTAACATAGACCATACGCCTAAATACACACACACATACACTTATTCTGGTGTTTACATCTTGATTCTCTACTAAACCTACACGCCTGGTCCTCCTTTTATAACATAAGGAGTCTAGGTTTACAAAAGATAAGAATTAGAAAAACCAATAAATCTTTTAAACTTTAAGCTTTATCTTCTAAATCTTCTATCTGAATAAGGAGATCTTCTAGAATCTTCAAAATCTTCAATCTTTTGAAGAATTCCAGCTTTGCATTTAAGTCCTTTTGTTTCATTATTTTATTCACTTTTGTCTCATCAAATCAAGAATCCCAACATCAACAACAATTGACAACTTGAGTGAAGCTATCATCTATGCTTTCTTTGCAAGTCAACCAAACAGTCCACAACTCGACAATGAGGACTTGCAACAAATTCATCCTGATGATTTAGAAGAGATGGATTTAGGGTGGCAAATAACTATGCTAACAATGAGGGCAATGAGATTCTTGAAGAACACTAGAAGGAAGTTTTCTGTAATGGTGAATGGTAATGAAACCATTAGGTTTGATAAGTCCAAGGTAGAGTGTTACAACTGCCATAAAAGGGGACACTTTGCAAGGGAGTGCAGGGCTCTAAGGGACCAAGAAAACAAGAACAGGGAGAACATAAAAAGTGTGCCAGTTGAGACAACTACTTCCAATGCTTTGATCTCATGTGATGGTCTTGGTGATTATGATTGAAGTGATCAAGCAAGAGAAGGTCCAACTAACTTTGAACGTATGGCTTACTCTTCTACAAGTTCTAACTCTAAGGTATCTACTAATTCAAACTGTTCATCATCTTGTTTGGAAAATGTTAAAATTCTTAAAGAACAAAATGAACAACTGTTAAAAGATTTAAGGACATATAATATAAATGCTATTACTTATAAAACAGGTTTAGAGTCTGTGGAAGCAAGACTTCTAGTTTATAAGAAAAATGAGTCTGTTTATGAGGAAGATATCAAGGTCTTAAAACGTAAGATTCATTTAAGAGAAGTAGCCATTACAGAGCTTAGGAGGAAGTTGGATCTGGCTCAAAAGCAAAAAGATGAAATTCAGCTAATAGTAGAAAATTATGAGAATTCATCTAAAAACTTAAGCAAACTACTAGATTGTCAGATAGTTGATAAGTGCAAAACATATTTAGGGTATAATGTTGTTCCACCTCCCTATACAGGAAACTTTTTGCCTCTAAAACATGATTTGTCATTCTCTAGGAGTTTACAAGTGAGCCTATAGTTATTAAGCCTGTAGTTGAAAACAGTGAAGCTAAGACTAGTAAAGCAAAGCCTAAAGCAGTTAGGAAGAATAATGGTGCTCTAATTATTGAGGATTGGGTGTCTGATAGTGAGGAAGAAGATGTGCCTCAGGCTAATATTGAAAAGAAAACAGTTAAGCCTAGTTTTGCTAAGATAGAGTTTGTTAAACCTAAAGGAAAAACTGCTAGGAAAACTCCTAAACAGGTTGAACAACTTAGGAAAAACATTCATACTCCTAGAGGCATAATATGATGTCTCAGAGACTATGAAGTAATTTTGAGATGTTTAACAAAGCTTGTTATGTATGTGGAAGTTTTGATCACTTGGAGGTAGATTGTAAAAAGGTGAATCAAAAACAGTTTCAAAATACAAAACCTGTTTGGAACAATGCTAAAAGGTGAATCAAAAATAGTTTCAAAAAACAAAACCTGTTTGGAACAATGATAAAAGGGTGTATCATCAGAATTTTTCCAAAAAGACTCACCTCTGCCCTAAAAAGAACATGGTTCCAAGAGCAGTACTAATGAAGTCTGGTCTAGTATCACTTAATACTGCCAGACAAGTTAATACTGCTTACCCAATAGTCTAGATGAATTTGTGAATGAGCCTATAGTTAGTGAGCCTACAGTTAAGAAGCCTGTAGTTGAGACTAGTGAAGCTAAGGCTAGTGCAGACAAGCCTAAGGTTGTCATGAAGAATAATTGGGTAAGAATGTTAATACTGCTAGGCCAAAAGCAGTAGTTAATGCTGTTAGGCCAAAAGCAGTACTTAATGCTGTTAAGGGAAACCAGGTTAATGTTATTAAGGCCTCAGCTTGTTGGGTTTGGAAACCAAAGACTAAAGTAATAGACCATGTTTCTAAACACAACAGTGCATCAACCATTCTAAAAAGGTTTGATTATATTGATGCACAAGGCAGATCCAAGTTAGTGATGGCTTGGGTCCCCAAAAGATACTGATGTTCTTACCTTATGTACAGGGCAATCCACAGCAAGATTTGGAGGAGAAAGGAGTGATTGATAGTGGATGCTCAAGGCACATGACAGGGAACATGTCCTATCTTACTGACTTTAAAGAAATTGATGAAGGATATGTTGCCTTTGGAGGTAACCCCAAAGGAGGGAAAATCACAGGCAGAGGTACAATCAAAACTGGTAATTTAGATTTTGAGAATGTGTATTTTGTAAGAGAGTTAAAGTTTAACCTCTTTAGTGTCTCACAAATGTGTGACAAAAAGAATAGTGTTCTCTTTAATGACACTGAATGTATTGTTTTATCTCCAAACTTTAAGTTAACTGATGAAAGTCATGTTTTACTTAAAGTTCCTAGAAAGAACAATATGTATAGTGTTGATTTAAAGAATATTGTTCCTAAAGGAGGTCTAACTTGTCTCTTTGCAAAAGCCACATCTGATGAATCTAAACTTTGGCATAGGAGGCTTGGACACATAAATTTCAAAACTATGAATAAACTGGTTAAGGGAAATCTTGTAAGAGGTTTACCTTCAAAACTTTTTGAAAATAATCAAACCTGTGTTGCTTGTCAAAAGGGAAAGCAACATAGAGCTTCTTGTAAGTCCAAAACAGTAAGTTCAATCAGCCAACCTTTACATATGTTGCACATGGATTTGTTTGGTCCAACATTTGTAAAAAGCTTAATGAAAAAGATGTATTGCCTAGTTGTCACAGATGATTACAGTAGGTTTAGTTGGGTTTTCTTTCTAGCTACTAAGGATGAGACTAGTGGCATTCTTAAGTCCTTTATAACTAGAGTAGAAAATCTAATAGATCAAAGGGTTAAGGTAATTAGGTGACAATGGAAACGAGTTCAAGAATAAAGGAGATGAATTAGTTTTGTGAAAGAAAAGGTATTAAGAGAGATATTTAGTTATAGCCAAGAACTCCTAACTAAATAGAGTAGATGAGAGAAAAATAGAACACTAATTGGCAGTCTGCTTAGGACATGCTAGCTGATTCTAACGCTACTACTTCTTTTTGGTGAAGTAGTTATTACTGCTGCTATTGCAAAATAGGGTTATTAGTAACTAAGCCTCATTACAAGACCCTCTTATGAACATTTTCTTGGTAGAAAACCAACTTTTAGGCTTTATGAGACCATTTGGGGTGTCCTGTTCAATTCTCACTACCATAGATCACTTATGGCGTGTTTGATAGTAAGGCTGATGAGGATTATTTGTGGTACTCATTCAATAGTAAAAAGCATTTAGAGTATTCATCAGTAGATACTAGGATTGTTGAAGAGAACTGCATGCTCCCGTTTAGTGAGAATTAATCCTATGTTGCCGGAGTGGACCAAAATTGGCTTTTTGATATTGATGCACTAACAAGGTCAATGAATTATAAGCCAGTTGTTGCAGAAAATCAGTCTAATGGTAATGCAGGTACAAAAGCATGTGATGATGCAGGTAAAGCTAGAATGAAGACAGTACCTAGAAAAGATTACATTTTGCTACCATTGTGGCCTGCTGATCCACCACTCTCTCAAAGTTTAAAGGATTCTCCTAATGCTAGATTCAAACCATCAGGAGAGAATAAAAAGAAGGTTACTAAAGAACCAGGAAAAGAAGGTGGTAATTCAAGTAAAGATAGTGAAAGTAATGATCAAGAGAAGGATGGTAATGTTAACAGCACTAACACTGTTAATGCTGCTAGCACAAATGAAGTTAATGTTGTTGGTGCAAAAACAAGCATTGAACTTCCAGATGATATAACTATGCCTGAATTAGATAATATTGTTTATTCAGACGATAATGAAGATGTTGGTGCAGAGGCTGACATGAAAAATTTGGATACATTTATGCCTGTCAATCCTATTCCAACTACAAGAATACACAAAGATCATCCAGTTGAACAAATTATTAGAGACTTGAATTCAGCACCTCAAACAAGAAGAATGACAAAGAATTTGGAAGAATATGGTTTGTTTAGTTCAGTTCAGCAAAGAACAAACCATAAAGACTTTCAAATTGCTTGTTTGCTTGCTTTTTTATCACAAGAAGAACCCAAAAAGGTAATTCATGCATTGAAGGATCCAAGCTGGATAGAGGCTATGCAGGAAGAGATTCTATAATTTAAGTTACAAGAAGTTTAGACTTTGGTGGAGTTACCAAATGGAAAAAGGGCTATTGGGACTAAATAGGTTTTCAGGAATAAAAAGGATGAAAGAGGAATTGTGATTAAAAATAAAGCAAGATTGGTTGCACAAGGGTACACATAAGAAGAAGGGATTGACTATGATGAAGTCTTTGCCCATGTTGCTAGAATTGAAGCAATTAGGCTATTTTTAGCCTATGCCTCATTTAAAGACTTTGTCGTTTACCAGATGGATTTCAAGAGTGCTTTTCTTTATGGTAAGATTGAAGAGGAAGTCTATGTATGTCAACCACCAGGATTTAAAGATCCAGACTTCCCTGATAGAGTATGCAAAGTTGAAAAGGCACTTTGTTGATCCCACTTGAATGGATCTTGAATTCCTTAGCTTGTGTAAGGTTTAGTTATGCAAGATAAATCCTACACAACTATGATAGAAACTTTGTTTGATAATACTAAAGATTATGCGGAATCTAATCTTTAATATAAGAAGAATTCTTCAATGAAACAGTAACTCTAATAAACACTCAGAATAACAAACAAAAGCTTCAATATATTAATACGAATACTCAACTAGTATTAGGGTTACAAAACCTTGAATCTATGACAATTCTATGAATGACTCGATTTGATACTTTGATACATAGAATTCTATACCATAGGACCTCCTTTTATCCACCAAGGAGTCTTAATGGAATTACAATATTTTCCTAAGTTATCATGATTCGTTCTAAACAAAATAAACTTTACGTTAATATGAATACTCTCAAAGTATTAGGGTTACAAAGACCTTGAAGCTATGATAATTCTATGAATGACTCGTATCAAACTGACTTGTATCAAACTCTACGCCCCAGAACCTCGTTTTATACACCAAAGAGTCCTAAACGGCTTACAATATATTGATCCCAACTTAAGATCGATTCCTTATCTTGTAAAGGTTAAGTTACTTTGGATAAATTCAAAACAACTATGATAAAAACTTTATGAATACTAAAGAGTATGCGGAATCTACTCTTTGTGAAACAGTAAACTGTATGAACAATGATATCACAGGAAAGCTCCAATATTATTATCAATAATATGAGTACTTTGTGTAGTACTAGGGTTTACAACCTTGAAGCTATATATCAAAAACATATGAATGTGTATATATATCCATAACCTAGGACCTCCTTTTATACACCAAGGAGTCCTTTACAAGATAACTACAAATCTTCTATATTTCTAATAGATAACAACAAATCTTCTAACTTTATAAGATATACACTGAATAAGTCAATACAAATCTCTTGATACGTCTTTATCTCTTTAGCAGTCTTAATCTTCATGCAGCAGTCTTAATCTTCATGCAGCAGTCTTAAGTTAGTACTGGCAGTACTAACTTACTCTAGCAGTACTAACTGGTTAGTACTAGCAGTTGTAACTTGAGTAGTACTAATTGTTAGCTTGGCAATACTAAGTATGAAGACTTTTAATTCCTAACAATCCTCCCTTAAACTTGAGATTTACCTCTAAATCATCAAGTTTCTTAAATTAAAATATTGTTCTCTGAGAGGATTCTTCCAAACACTTTATCTTCTTGGTATTTCAGCCTGCGTGAATATCTTCCTAAGAAGTTCTTTGGATATCTCATTATCTTGATCCACCAAGAGCTTTGCAACCAGCATCTATGTAAGAGTTCCTCTTGACAATAGATACTCCTTCTCTATCAGCATGTAGATGTCTATTCTCTTCTCTATAGATACATGATGCACTCCACATGAATCATATAGCCTCCAAGTTAAATCATGAATATGCTTTTGAAGCTTCCATAACTCATCATCTGTATCTGGTTCAAACAATCTCTTCAACTCAACCCATATCTCTCTTTCTTTATCCTTTGTTGGATTTGTTGAATTGAACTTCTCTTTTACCAGACTCTACAGCTTCACCAAGTCTTCCCTGTCAAATGCTTTCAGCATATCATCAAAGAATTGATATACCTCAGTATGATTTCCAACTCTGATGATCTTCCAGTACTTCCTAGCTCCTTCAGTGTAAATCTCCCAGTCAATTATAGGATACTTAGTTTGTAAAGCTTCAACATTCATTCCTTGCTCTGGAACTATTATCATCATTTGCTGTAGCCTTTCTTGTGACAGTTCTTCTTCTTTATCTTTTGGTTCTTCAGCTGATACTGAGCTTTCTCTAGTCTTTTGTCTCTTTGAACTTTCTTGAGCAAGTTCTTCTTCTGCATCTCTTTTTGAACTTCCAGCTGTTGACTCAGGAATTGCTCTTTCAATCTCACTGTCCATTGGAACAAAAGTGTGTACTCTCCTCATTGTTGTTTCAAACAGATTCTTGATCTCATCAAAAGAATAACTTCTCAACTGCTGTAGTGTATAAGCTCCTATGTGCTTGATATAATTAGACATATAGGTCCTCTGTTGAGCCTGTGTGGGTGGCTTATTCCTCCTTTCTTTAATATATCAAAACATAGCATAAAAAGGTAATTTTGACCCAAATTTAAAAATTTTCTATGACATATAACGATGAAAACCGAGTATTGATAGAGTCTCATGGATAGGAATGTGCATGACTAGCATAAAAACCCTCAAAATTCCACCGAAAAAATGTGAGGTTCGCCTTTAGATCTTTAGGAATTCGGGTACCCATTATTGATACCCAAGATAATTTGTACCTTTAACTTTCTTGAGTTAAGGTTTGAATGCAGTCATATGTGTCTATTCCGTCGTTACGGATGTGTACGTATGGTCTTTGTCTCCTTTTCTGGAGCATTGGTATCGGTATTAAATTATATGAGGGTATCAATAGTATATTAAATTCTAGAACTTGTTTTTGTGATGCATCCCGAGACTGCATAGTAAGTATTAAGATTTGCTAGATAAGAGGCATTAGGATTAACCAATGTTTTAAACATGTAATTGTTATGATGGTCACACCGATCATATAACTATCCCACACCCTTGCCATGCACTTATTTTTAGTGTAGGATACCCCTAGTATAACCCTCTGAGCCTATCATTTTTTACAGTTCTTGTAATTTGCTGGTTAAGCCGGACTATTAATAGCATTGTCAACCTTTAAACCAATCGCTAAACCCAAATCACCTTAGCCTGCCTTGTATGCACTCACCTTTAGTACATTATTATTTTAACCCAAGTTAATTATTGAGTACATGGTTGCTAAGTCCTTATCCTTGTAAATATTGTTTTAGGACAATTGGGATTCATGGTAGTATTCATCTTATAAAGAATTAGGGAAGAAGTAATTTATTACCCCTAATAGAGCTCAATAAGCTCCATGTTATGTTGATCCATCTTAAAATGGGTCATTAGTTAGATTGTAAATAATCGAGTATGTAAAAGTTCAAGTGTAGGGGTGTATCTATAAACCCACATGATGTATTATATGTTTAAGCAATGGCAAGGCAAAAGTGTACGAAAAAAATGTATATAAAAAAAGTGAAAAAAATATACGGGCTGCCATTTGCTTATGTTATGTTTATCATAAAGTCAAGAAAAAAAAAAGAAAGAGATTGATGTAGAGTTTGTATATCTTTGTCCGAGTCTTGGCTTAGCAACCAAACCAGCGTGCATTCGTATAAATAATTAGCTAACTCTTTCACCTCAAATTCACCCAAAAGTCACCCAAATATATCCCATCCGTTTTCGTTAATAATATCTTACACCTACACCCCACAACCCTTTTTAAAAGACCTCTTTGACAGTAATGAATAATACTTGCGCCTAGCGGTGGAGGTTTGATCATTTACCAAGCCTATGGTAATTTATATGTTATGACAGGTAATTGTTATCCCACAATATATCCAAACACAATAAATAAGCAAACCCAATAAGCCTTATAATAAGCCGGATATGATAAGAAGAAAAGGAGAGGAAAAAATGAAACTTGGAATATTAGATTTAGAGAGAGAAAGTGAGGTGGGAGGTTACACACATGTTTACATACATATGAATGACCAACACCCTCTCCATGTGTGGAGAGGGTTTCTTTTATACCCTTAGCCATTTACTTGGCTCTTAGGATTTCAAAATGGGCCGGGCTTGGCTAAACTTAGGCTTTAACCCTAAACATGGACAATATTAGATTACAAACCAAGCCTGTCAATACCCGACTAGCCTATTACTTAACAAGACCTAGTTGACTTAATAAGACCGATAACTTTCTTATTTGACTTAATAAAATTAAGGCTAATAATCTCCCTCAATGTTGAGGTCTTCTTTGATCTCCCCAACGTTGATGATTTGACGTTTGAGCTTCGCCTTCTTTGGTCTTGTCTTGGTCTTTTCTTGTTTGTAATGGCTTTGTTTATCCATGCTTTGTGATCATGATCTTGAGCCTTTGTCTTTTGACTTTGAGTTCTTGATATCCTTATCTTGCATCATCTTGATTTGACTTCCTTGATCATCTTGTGCTCTTGACCAACATGCTCATACTTGTTACATTCTTGTTACATTCTTGTTTGACCTAAATGATCATAAGTCTAATAATCTTCCCCAATAAACGATTCTTTATTTGACTTTGAGGCTCTTTGATGGTGGGGAAGTTTAGAATCAGCGATCTTGATTAAGAGCTTTATAGGTCGTTTTTAGGGCCTCAAAACCCTATTATACTACCTTGAATCCATGTTTTAATCAATTAAGGTTATTTATCATTAATCATTCAATATGTTTATGTCGATGTTTTGATCAATTTATCTTCTTACTTTATTAATAATATGCGAGGACTCAACCCCTCCTTTGTATTTATACTATGATTGCATGAAACTTAGATTGTAGATCCTTTTGATGTTGCCTTATGGTTTATGAATGTCGCGAGGTTGCTTTAATTTTTTGGCCTTTAGAAATTCAACTTTTGTCTGTATGGTTGGTATGATATCGTCTAGGGAAACAGCGTTAGTGTAGAAGGATTTACCATCGGTTACAGTTTATACTACCTTACCACTTATGGACTCCATTCACATCCCTCACCCTTACTTCTTACATTTTGATCCCTCTTAAGTTATTTTACATGCATTTAATATACTCTTAGGGGCCTTGTAATAGTCTTCATACTACCTTATTTATGCGTTGCCTTAACGGAATATTAAATAGACGGCGGGTTCGTGTAATCCGTTCATGACCTAGGAAATACTTACACAGATCATCACAAGTGTGACAAAGCAACGGATATAGGAGAAGCAATCTGAGGAGTAGTGCATGGTTAGGTAAATACACTTTCTTAGCATAAAGTTATGTTGATTTTTAGTTTACGCGATTTAACTAAACGTTGAAAATTAAAAGTAAACGCGTAAAAGTCTAAAAATAAATAATGGAGAGTGTTGAGTCGTAAAATGACTTGAAATAACAGGATGTTACATCAAGGAAGTTTTCTGGTGGTTTGAGTAAATCCCACGCTGCCAAAAGCTCATATTCTGTATAAGTTTTCTCTTGTGCATCAAGCCCATTGATGTCATTAGCTTCATTACTTCCCTGAAGATAATTTTAAAACACCAAAGAATAAAATCAGTAGTAGTGCTACATATGGTTCGAATATAATACAGGCACCTTTTTTGTATTCAAACATGGATTCTGTTGAGCGCATAAGTAGGTTAAAAAATGAAGTGCGACACATAAATGATTGGTAAGAAATTCAAATTTGCTGTAACATGAACTTCACAGTATCCATGACAATTAAAACTACTCGCCACATGATCCTTGTAATCACGAATCACATTTAACAACCATGATACTTTGACAATCAAGTACACTCAGGCACATTAACAATCATATGATCCTTACAACTACTTGCCACATGATCCTTGCACGGTCAAGGACACTCACGTACATTAACAACCATAAAAAGCTTTGTTCATATAAAATATACAAAATCACCATATATTACTGATATACAACTTTTCAAGTAAATCATAGTACAATATTTTTAGCCGCTTTAAACCAAACAAAAGTAAACCATATATTGCTGATACAAAGTCGTACAACCTATTGTATATCCTAATTACATTATCCTAATCACATTGACATAATAATTCATTAAAAATTTACAAAATTTGCAAAACTCAGCAGAACACTTAAGTCACTTTTCACATCTAACGTATGAGATATTCAATCAACAGATTCTATTCAACATATAGTCAACGATCATATCAATCACGTTTCACATATATTCAATCCATAGTACAATTTAGAAAACGAAATTCAAAATCGTGAAGATGTTATATACCTTAATTAATCGAATCAAGACTATGCGCTCTGCAACAGATCGTTCTAAAACGTAACTCGAGAAATCGAATCGACACGAATCGCACCGTAACAATTCGTTTTAAACCCTATCTACAACAAAAACACACAACAAATTAACAAAAACACAAATCGAAGTGAACTGATAAATAAAATCATACCTTTATGTCAAGAAAATGGTAATGAAATCGAAGTGATAGTGGTACTGATACATCGATTTGGTGAAAAAGTGATATAAATTGTGGAATTGATAGTGAAAAGGTGATATAAAATTATGGAAGTATGAAACAAAAGTGAACAAATCGAAATGGAAGATTAGGAAAGCGTATTGTTAATTTTAATTTTTAGGGAAAATGATTAGAGGATGACACGTATGAAAGAAAAGTCCACGCTTTCTAAGGTGGATTTTTATTTATCAATTTTAAAAAAAATTCTCCACGCTTTTTTACGTGAACTAATAGCTGATTTTAGCATGACTTTAGTAAAATATTTATACACGATTATGTGCGTGCACAAATCAAAATAAAACCCCACGCTTTCGAAAGCGTGGAAAAAAACCGTGAACATTCTCACTTTTGTAGTAGTGAAATAACAAAGTCTCATATACCTCTAAAGAACTAGAAGATGTAAGTAATGCTTTTAACTAATCACGCTTTCTGTGTGAAGCATGGGAATATGATGACATATAAAAGCATATTATTATGATAAAAACCATATTAAGATGCTTTTAATTAATCACGATTTCTAATAAGAGCGCTGGATGTCGGGCGTTAAAGCCCCGTCAAAACAAATTTTCCGTCGAATGGCGCTGCCGTAGTGTAGCACCCACGGTGCCGTTGGCGCCGTTGAATTTTTGCCAACCCAATCACACACGTTTTTCGTTCTTTTTTTATTCGAGCGTTAACAAATAAATATAAACGACAAGATTTCAAAAAACACCCCGTTTTTACTTATAAGTACCTATTTTTATCTACCAATTTTCATATATTTAACCCAAATCACATAAATATTCATCTACTCTTCCAATCTTCAAATCTTCCATATTAATATTCTTTTAACTCTAATTTATGGCTTTTTCTCTCCTCATACCATCGAAAAATTCAAAGCGTATATTCAAAAACAATGTGACGAAGACGATATGGCTCGTCAAGAAGCTATTGTCGGCGTTATCAAGATGTTTGAGCAAGAAAGGGCGGCAAAAGAAGATTTGAGAAAACAATATGGGGAATGTGTTAGATATTAGAAAAAGACTCGGTCACCCCGTGTATTTTACCGTTTATTATAGCTAGTAGTCAATAGTTAATCGTATGACATACGGTATTGGGCCGGGTAATTACACCCAACGTGTAAGCCCATGCCAAGGCCTATGGGCCGGTTTGTAAGATACTATTTAAACCTCTTTCATGCCATGGAAGAGGTGGTTAGTCATTTCATTTTACAAGTTATATTTTCTCTCACTATAAAGCTTTCTCTCCCACTTTCTCTCTCTAGATTCTGCTAACCCATCTATCTTCCATTGTGTTATGATTTCTAATATCCTACATTTGGTATCAGAGCTCATGGGATGATTAGATCGTTTGTGTGTGCGTTTTATAGCTTAATTTAGATCAAAAGTGTACTTTTAGGCTCTTTGGCTTGTTCTTCATTTTTCCTAGATTTTAATCTTTGTTGTGTTAAAGTTTAGGTGTTTTTCTAGTAGTTATAGTCTTCTAGTACTCAGTCGTGCAAAAGAAATCAAGCAAAAATATTCAAAAGGGTGATTTTAGGTGTTTTTAGGTGAAAATATTCGTATATCTACGTAGCGGTTTGGTATTCTGTGAGGTGTTTATCGTAGCGGTTTGATCTACTATACTAGCGAGTTGTCAGTACTGTACACTGTTACATTGGTTTGTCCTATTAGCACAGCAGTTTGTCTTATTTGGCAGCGGTTTGTCAGTCTTGAAAGGGACAGCGGTTTAGCATTTAGTGTAGCGGTTTACTAGGTAGCGGTTTACAAGTTTCGAAGATATTTTCTCATAGCGTTTTGGGAAACAAACCTCCGCCCACATCATTTTTAGGTAGTGGTTTGGCTTTTTCTCTTCGTAGCGGTTTACCAGCTCTATCTTCGTAGCGGTTTGGCACTCGCAACGGTTTGCACCATAGCGATTTACAGGTTTTTGAAGACTATTTCTCATAGTGATTTGGGGAACTAACCTTTGCCCATTTCATTTTTAGGTAGCGGTTTGGTAGTTTGTCTTCGTAGCGGTTTACCATTTGTAGCGGTTTGGATATAGCGGTTTGTTACAGGTTTTGCAGATTTTTCTCAAGGTCTTTTTGGGAATCAAACCTCTGGCCATTTTTCTTCGTGGTAGCGGTTTGGTATAAATTCGATGGTAGCGGTTTGACAGTAGCGGTTTGATTACTATTCTAGCGGTTTGGGACACTGTTTTGGAATATTGGACCACTTTGGTATTTAGACAATTTCTCAAACTTGAAAAACGTAACAAACTCAAACAACAAAACACTTAAACAAACATCACCCCTTTTAACATACACTCACTAATCATTGTTCGATAAACTTAAATCATTTCACAATCAATTAAGATGGCTAATCTCTCAGAAGATATCCAATGTGTCGGTTCCGATACCCAGCCACCTATGCTTGATAGGACTGACTTTGCATCATGGCAACAACGTATTCGACTGTATTGTTGGGGTAAAAAGAATGGGGTGAACATCCTGAAGTCTATTGATGAAGGACCTTTTCAGATGGTAACATTTAGGGAAACACTTGCTGAAGGGAATGAAGGTGTCCTTCATCTAGGTCCAGAACGAGCTCGACTCTATTCTGACCATTCACCTGAAGATAAGGAGATGTATAATGCTGACATTCGGGCAACAAATATCCTACTTCAAGGGTTACCAAAAGACATCTACACTCTTATCAATCATTACACTGATGCAAAATACATTTGGGATAATGTGAAGATGCTCCTGGAAGGTTCCGAATTAACGAAAGAAGATCGCGAATCACAACTATATGATGATTTTGAACACTTTCGTCATAACAAAGGAGAAACTATTCACGACTACTATTTTTGGTTTGATAAACTTATCAATGACATGCGGAACATCAAGATGACCATGTCCAGAATGCAACTGAATTTAAAGTTTGTTAATAACATGTTGCCTGAATAGGGTATATTTGTAAT
>BQNB010072648.1:0-14504 GCA_026074375.1 Tanacetum coccineum
TGATACCGGATAAAGCAAATCTTGGGTTTCGTTTTCCTTGTGATGGGCCTGGAAGAGGGGGTACATGTCAAGTATCGGCTTGGGACCATGTCTTCTTCTTAATGAGTCTTAATTGAAATTTAATAAATTAATTAAGTCATTAAAGGGTTGTTTGTTTTATGTTTAAAATTAATAAATGACTTTCCATGAAAAGCCATGAGGGAGAGGGTCTTCATATTAAGTCATGACTTAAATCATAATTTTACATAATCACCCTCTCACTTTTTCACATATAATCTCATATAACTTCTTTTTAGGGTATAAAAGTAATTTTATTTAATTCAGACACTATATTCAGCACATAAAACAAACAGTCATATATCCATATACAAACAGACAACATATATATCTAGACATACACTTTAATTTTACAGGACTTAATAAAAAAATTAAACAAACAGGCCCTAAGTGGGTTTTAGTATATCTATTGGGCCTAGTTTTATTTATTCCCGTAGTTTTATTTATTCCCGTAGCGGTCTTCTTCTTCATCAAATACAAACAATGCTATTTCATATTCCCGTGAAAACCTCCATTTTCTTTCATCTTAAGTTTATCCATTTAATTATTTAAAGAACTCAATGATGGTAATATGGATCATGATATACACCTCATTTCAACTGGGTATGCACTCTTTGTAAATCCATTAACAAAACTTTAAAACCAAATTTTTTTTACACTATGACGAGGAATCACAGGGTATGCATGTGCATACCCTGTTGTGGCTGTAGATCCGCCCCTGATGGCAATGCTTTTCAAGACCTACACACAACAATTCACTACCTCGGTTGTCCAATTGTATTTTTTCTTTTGAAAAGCAATCATTAATAATTTAATATATGTAGATTCTATTGAGATCGAGGGGGGAGAGCCCTTATTTTTTTCACTCCATTATGTTTGAGGGTCATTATCGTGTTGGAACAATATTCCACGAGGACACACTATATGAGATCACACAAACAACGACATCCATCGATGGCTATGGATCATTCACCCTTGAATGTGGTCATTTTCGATCCGATATATTCCAATGCCCGAGATTATTACTCATAACAATCTAGAATTGACAAATGAGATTGTGACTAATGAAAGACAATAAATAAGGGAAAAATCACTCTTCTAATCTCTACATATTCTACGTTTGGACAACTACCAGTCACTAGAAAAAACAATGCCGAGTAAATTACAAAACAAAAACATGAAACGGGCAACCGAGGAATAGGCGATGCGGCGACGCTGAATGTAGGAAATGTAAAACGGAAATGATAAGATCGATCTATCGTATCCCCAATTAACTCTTTCATCTAAATGTCTTTTTCTTTCATCATGTTTTAAAAAAAATTATATTTGGTTTACCTATTCCCTTCCATGTTATGATTCGCAAGCCCTTATGCCGTGAATCTAAATTTAATCCGCATGTTTTATATCTCTTGTATTGAAGATAATATAGGTTGCAAGTAACAAAATATAGGCATACTAAGATTAAGCTGAAACATATACAAAGGTAGCATAGAAACACTATACTTGTGGCCCTTGTGTAGAAGCAAAAGATTGTTCCATGTGCTTGTAGCGTAAGGGTTTGTTCGGACGTGGCAAACTATAGGGAAAAACCAGGGTTCTAAATAGCGCGCTATAGCGGCGTCATAGCGTGAGGCGTGGCCTCCACGTTACGAAACAGGCCAATGCGTTGTCTTGAGGCGCGGCGTGCAATAAAGCGCGATAAGGCGCCATAAAGCGGGCTATAGCGCGCTATAGCGTGATTTTTTTTAAGCTTTAAATTTTTTTATGGATTTGAGTTTATTTGCAAGTATTTATGCTTTGGGTTGTATGGGGTTCGGGCTTAGTAACTCCGTAACTCAATTTTAAGCCTAGTAGCTAACTAATATTGACCACTCTATAAATATTTTTTGCCGCCTTGAGTCACGCCTTAAAAACGCTATGACGCAACGCCTCACGCTAAAGCTTGAGGCTTGGTTATGCCGCTACGCCACGCTTCACGCTATTTATAACCTTGCTTGTAACAAATGTGTAAACTCTGCAAGTCATGAAATGTGTGTTGTTAATATTTTGAATTCTGTGAATGCTACCTCCACTGTTACAACTGTCTTGAATAAAGGGAAGCAGATCTGGAAACCAAAAGGCAGACTGTCTGATAAGAGTTTGTACAAGACCAAGCGGGTTTGGAAAGCTACAGGAAAACTATTTGCAGATAATGGTTATCAATGGAGACCCACAGGAAAGAAATTTGCCTTAGGCGAACTGTACCCTTTAACTACGCTTCCTGTGACATCTACTACTATGTCAGCTAACCAACAGGACCCCAACACAAATTGGGGATCCGAAGTTCCAAACCCTCCAAATTCGACTGTTTTCAAATGCAGGTGGTACAGATCATCCTTCGGTATCTGGACTCAAGCTGTTCAAAACTCGATTTAGAGGAAGAAATGAATGGCTCCTGTACACAACAGTTCAGGACCCGAGCCGATAATGATGTTTGGACAAAACAGTTCAAGCCTCGTTCTTCATCAAATGATGTCTGCTCAAATCAGTTCAGGCCTTGCTCCTCAATGTCTTAAGATGTTTGATCACAGCAGTTCAAGCCTCGGTCTTCATTGTCAAAAGACGTTTAAACAAATCAGTTCAAACCTCGTTTCTCAAATGTCACAAAGGCGTCTGCTGGCATCTCTTCAGGCCCCGTTCCTTAAAGAGAAGAAAAATGTACGTTTCAGTGCATTTTTCTTAATTCGGAAGAGAAGTCTTCCTGTTTGATAACCAAATAATTTTTCTTAATTGATTCTTCAAAATTATTTGTGTTAACCATGGTGGTAAAAGTGTTATTTGAAAATCAATCTGGACAATTTGACACTCAATCAATGACTACAGCTCTTTTAATAGAAAACGGGTCATCGATTGAGGGGGAGAGTGTTGTTCAAATTTAATGTCTGGGTGCCGATTGGAAAGTGTAACCGGGTCTTGGAGAGACAAAAGAAGCTAAGGAACCAATCTTCAGAGCTCTCACTGCATCAGCTGATGTTCCTTCTAGCGTTACAGAGACAACTGATACAACATCAACACTTCAACCACCACGACCTCCACTACAAACCTACAGTTCATCGAGATATTTAGTAGAAAGATAAAGATCTGAAGAAACTTCAGAAATCTCGATTGCTTCATTAGTGGAAGGCTCAGAGATATTGGCTACTGTCTAATCAAGAGAAGTGAATGATTGTATCATTCCAGCATTAAGGTCAATATCATCGGTAATGAAACATACATCTCGTACATTAGATGTTATGTGTCAGTCTATGAATTTTTCATGAGTTTTTCATTAAACTTAAAAAACTAGGTTTTTGAGTTTAACGAAAAAATCTTTCAAAATTATCATATCTGACACTAACACATACCCTCAACGATTGAGGGGGAGCATTAATATGTTCCAAACACGGCTTGTGAATAATAGGCAAACTTTTCTCCCAATTTTATAACATATTTAAATCAAGTGATATCCAAAATGTCAAAGGGTTTGAAATTTTTGATAAGGGGAGAAAATGTGATTAAAATATGTAATGTGATCATATTACTCAAGTGTATACTCCACCATCATGTGCTAAACAGTTTCGAATACCGATGCACATGTTGAGGGGGAGCTTTTCTGAAATGCAAAAACAATCGGGTACTAAACACTTTGATAGTTATATCATAAGTACCTGATTGAGTTTTTCAACAGTGATTTTATGGCAAGGTGAACTGTACCAAAAGACTGACCATGTATTTACTTTTATCGAAGTTATAAGGATGGTAAGGTTAGGTACTCGTTCCTATGATCCTGCCAGAACCGGAGGGATCTACCCAGGGACAATCCACTAGTTAGTACAGAAGTCCTTAGGTATGATTAAAAGGAGTAAATGTGAGAACAAGGGAATAGTGCCGACTGAGATGGAGCTAGTACTGGAATATACCCAACAAGGTGCTAGTCATGAAGTCTCGGTAAGCACTGAAGGGGTTGAGGAATGAAAAAGAATTGTACAGATAAAGGGTGTAAAGAAAGAAGCCCTCCATACACTTAAGGCAGAAACCGGGTCAATACATATGCTGTCAGAATCACAAGTTGATTGCTGACATTGAAGACGACATCATGGACCCAGTGATGCAATGCACAACCCTTCCCAGCCATTCGAGTTTCTCTTGAAAGAAACTTGTCTCATTTGTCACGGAGACTAAACATGCAATCTACTGTCTCACTCACTCCGAGTAAGTCGGTATTGAAAAGGTGGCAGTCAGCTCCAGCCTCCGATCACTAATATCAAAGCGCACTTTCGAGTCTAGAGCCAAGAGATCATCAATTAATCTCGTTAGGACACATTTCCATTTATCTTGTCTTTCACACACTGTGGAAACAAGGTTATCTTAAGAGTCCTACGCATTATCCTTGTGATATTGCCAGAACATCCGAGTGATACGAAGGTATTCACTATGAAGATGGAAATCCTGCTAGAGCCTACATCAAACAAGCTCTAGGTAGGTGACTTGTGCGATTCTACAAGAATCAAACTTGTGTCAACTGGAAAGAAACGATGGTGCGATTCTACGTGAATCAAACTTGTTCCAGCATAAGAATTGACGGTTATTGAACATTTGACAACCAATCAAAACTATCGAAGTGTTACAAAATATTTTCATAATTAACACTTAGACTGATTTTTCAAATCAATTTTCTCTTTATTGCTAACTGTTTCATTACAGGATCATTTAAAGATGGAGATGGAGATGGAGATACCCAGTTCCAGTAATGTCAAGTTAATAACCGAATGCTCAGACACGACCTACACTTGTTATGAAGTTATGAAAGATCTCATAAAGGTGTCAAAGCTTCCGCAAACTCTGATATCATATTCTTCTTCACAAGTGCACAAGATGGCAATAAATTACTAGATGATGAGAGATTAAGTTTGGCTGATGATCTCAAGAAAGCTCATGATCAAAATCAAAACAAGTCAAAGTGAACAAGCTCAATTGTTATCTAAAGATCACTACAACAAAGTACTAGATGTAACATGAAGAATCAAAAGACTGCAAGCTGTAAGAGCTTAAGTCTAGTGTTTTCAAGGGTGACCTCCCTTAGGGGGAGATTGTTAGATATGAGTAAAAGACTCGGTCACCCCGTATATTTATTGTTTATAATAGTTCGTAGTTTAATAGTTAATCGTATGTCTTTCGGTTTTAAGCCGGGTACTAATACCCGGTATTTTGTAAAAACTATATAAGCCTCTTCCAACTTTGGAAGAGGCAAGCTAGTCATTTTTGGAAAGAGGCAAGCTTGCTCATTTCTTGTCATTTTCATAGAAACACTTTCTCTCTCTAGAAATCATTCCTCTCTCAAGTGTTTCTATCTCTAGAAACTTGCCAATACATCGAATCATCACCCGTGTTTTTTGATTTAAAACGTTCATACAATATATTATACATATATACATATATATATATATAATCTACATATATACATTATATACATCATATAATTAAATCACATACTATATATATTTCATATATTTTATATATATATATTATATTATATATTTTGTATATATATATATATATATGTATATAACATACACATATATATATTAGACATACAACATTTATTTATATATACACACACATATATATATATATATATATATACAATCATATATTACCATACGTATGTTATATATATATATATATATATATATATATAATATTTTATATTATCTATATATCAATCTTATTATACTACTATTATTATAGATATATATATATATATATTATATATATATATATATTTGAGAAAATGAAATATCACAGAAATTCACACTGCTTCAGAACGTTGTTCACTTTGAATGGCTTACTAAAATTCACTAACTCAGATGATTACTTTATTCGCTTGATGTGGTTTTTAAGAAAGCTTATTATTTAAATGATATCTACTTATATACGCATTGCACTAAAAATTAACATGCACTTGTCTGAGATTATGCCTCGAAGATCATTAATTGTATGCACGAGATATCGAGCAAATGTCCAAAGGCCTTGCCATGGTCAATTCAAAGAATGTGCTCATAAATACTCGCATATCTAATGCTTTATAAAGCGGTTTGCGGAACTTGTTTAGTGTTTGTGGTACTTGGCTCCATGCATATTTAGGGTTTCCGGAGGGGCAAAAATCCTGAGAACGTCCTTATGATTTGTTTCACGGAAGTTAACAGTTTGTTGTGACTGATGATCCTTTTTGACGTTACAACCATTGACGTTCCATTTGTGATAAATGAAATTATATACGAAAAGGGTACATTTTAGTGTTATGAAGTTTATACTTAGTGGTATAGTGTTTGGAAAATCAATAACTCTATTGCAAGAGATTTGTAGTAATAAACAATTGAAAGTTTAATATAGAGTTCAAGAAATTGACAAGAAAAAACTCATTTGAACGGATGCTTTCGGAGTCCTTCAAGGTGTTGAAAAATTTACAATACAAACCTGCACGTGGGTGTGGTCAAGTCTAACACACAAAGAAAAAAGAGTCGTAATATTGCATGATCTTAACTGTGTGAACATGATATTGATGAAGAAGATCACGCAACAGATTCGAGGTTAGTGAGTATTCGAACGAAATCTACGTTTCTCCATAGCCTCGTAAAAATTGGAATCGTACTCTGGGGAGCTCGAATGATGCGAGATAAAAACGAAAAAAAAAACAAAGGAACTTAAGTAAGAATGTTAACACGGCCCTGCTCCACAAATTCCATTCGAGCTTTTATTCAAGCTTAGGTAATGTTTAGTCTAGTGTTCTATTTCAGGGGAGTTGTATTTTTCGTTTTTAAAATAGTGAAAAATATTTGGAGAATATAGTAGAAATGCGATTTTCTATTTTTCTATATAATTTGGAGAATGAAAAATTTGTTTTTTCTGAAAAAATATTCAGAAAAAAGTCTTTGCGACTTAAACATGATTATACATTTTTTTTCCATTGTACAAATGTTTTTTTTGATTAATAATATGGGATATTTTTTTTCCCAATTTAAACACAACTCTTATTCATATAAATTGTATTTTTTATGTATTGGTTATTTTTTTATGTATCGTTATTTTAATGCGTCATTTATTTTTGTTATAAAATGTTTCATTATTAAAGTGTTAATATGCTTGTTTTATTTAAAATTTGAATAAAGAAAGAAAGAATAAGATTTGGTGGGTCAATGGGTGTGCACGTTAGCAATAGAAATATGGTTTTTTGAATAATCGTTTTTGTATTATGTGCTCCCCAGGAGCAACATGTTAAGGTGGGGACAAACCAAGCTGTTGTGTAACAACCCTGAATTGGCGTAGCAAATTATTGTTATTAATCATTATCAGGCCCCAAAATAATACTGCCAGCACAATTCAGGCTGTGACACTTCAGCCGTGATGTATCTTCACCGCGCTATACTTTGCTCAGATGTGCAAGCATGTAGGGCACATGTTAGAAAAATCTACTTAGTGAAAAAACATAGAGGCGTAGTGGTATTGTTTTTGACTTTGTAGATAGATTGGCTTAAACGAAAACTGAACGAAACCGTACAAATCAAGATTAGCCTGGAATTGATCGAAACCGAACCGATATTTTCGGTTCAGTTTATCGCGATTATTGTACATTTATAATCGTATTCTCAGTTTTGGTCTCGTGGTTAAAAGAAAAAAAAAAATGTAAAAAAAAAAAGAACATTTTTAAAATGGTTAAAACAAAATGTCGAACTCGCCGAGATACCGGGTGACAGTTATGCTCTAACGATAAATTTGAATTAATTTTTATTTTGAAGAAAGTTTTGGAGTTAAATTTGCATGTCTACACACTCAATACATGGAAAAATAATCTAGTCAGATTCCTCAAAACACTCGCAGAGACAATAAGTAATACTCGCTTTTCGTAACGGATTATGTTATATGTATCTTCAAACACCGATTTGTACCCCCCTGTTTTTTCGCGTTCTTTTCTTGTGGGTAATGTTGTGTTTTTTTGTTTTTGTGTTGTGTGTATAATGTTGTTGTTATAGGCTATGTTTGTAGTGACTAACTGCTGATGTGACTCGGATGAAGTCAAACGGTAAGAGATTCGAGATAACACAATGCATAACGTTAACACTACGTCAAAAGTTATGAACACTGTCAAAATTACGTAACAGAAAGCTGATAAAAAATTGGCTGGCTGGTGTTCGCGATCAATGGAGGTTGAAGTTAATAATATAAAGAAATAGAGCTTATCAAAAGAAACTTTTATTTGTACTTTTATGCGCTTCTGTTGAGTGCGGTTCGGCGTTTACCAATATGGTAACCTTTCTCGTTATCTTAACAAGACATAAACATTAACTCTCGTAGCTTACCCACCAAACCACACAAAATCAGCCTTTTTTGAAGTAAAAAAATCCCAAATTCTCAAAATACCCTAATAAAAGACCAAAAATATTCACCATAAAATTCAAATCTATACTATCTTCTTCAATTCAACGCAAATCTCACCTTGAACAAAGATTCAACACATAGACACCTGGTTCTTCTTACAAATTAGAGCTCCACTTAAAGTTGGATTCTGATTCTGAATTTTGTTTACTTAGTTGCTATAGTTCAGTAATAGCAGTGTTGATTATTAGTAGCTTTAATGTTAATGATAAGTGCAGTGGTTTTGCAACATACCCACATGATGAATTGTGATATGAACAGTGCTAGAGTTGAAAAATGGGAGCTTTATTGGCCTTTTGTGAAGTACCAGATGGGAAATGAGGTTAAGAATGTGTTGGTTTAGATAAAAATGAGTTTTTTAGGGCCTAGCAGCTTTAATGATGAAAATGATGGTTTTGCAACATACCCACATGATGAAATTGTGTTAGAACAGTCTAGAGTTGAAAAATGTGAGCTTATTAGGCCTTTTGTGAAGTACCCAGATGGAAATGAGGTTAAAGAATGTGTTGGTTTAGATAAAAATGAGATTTTTAGGCCTATTGTGAAGTGCCCAGATGGAAATGATGTTAAAGATTGTAGCGATTGTGATAAAAATGACATTTTTAGGCCTATTGTGAAGTACCCATATGGAGATAATGTTAAAGATTGTGGTGGTTTTAGTAAAGGTGGCGTTTTTAGGCCTTTTGTGAATGACCCATGTGAGGAAAGTAGTAGTAGTGGTAATTTGGGTGTGCCTGTTGCGCGTTTGAGCGGTGATTGTGATAGTGAGAGTGATGTTGATTCGGTTGATGGGGTTGTGGAGAGTGTTGTTATGGCGCCTAAAGTTAGAATCTTTAGTGCTGATGAGGGTGACGATGAGTTGCAGGTTGAGGGTTTGTTTTCTGGTGATGATAGCAGTTGTATCAGTGAGTTGAACAAGTTGAGTGTTGACGAGGGATGTAGAGTTGAATGCTTGAATGTGGTTGTCAAGGTTTCGGGATCAGATGAAATGAGCTATGAGTTGGGAAGAATTGATGCAGAAATTGCTTCATGTTCAGGCAATGAGACTATTAGTGGAAGTGAACAAGAAGTCGTGTTTGATGGTTGTGGAAACCAATCCAAGAAAACGGTAAACGAGAAGGAAGAAGAAATGGTAGCAACGAAGATTGAAATGGCCCCTATATTTCAAATCTACGGTTATGATGAAGGTGATGATATCAGTGATATTGATGGTTCAATGAGCGGTTGCATTTCAGACGAGTCTATTGGAAACGAGGGATGTAAAGTTGAGTGTTTGAATTTGGTTCATGAGCTTTCTGAATTAAATGAAATGAGCAAAACTGTCAATGAAAGTGAACCAGAAGTCGTTGATGTTTATAGAACCGAATTCAAGAATAGGCTAAGTGAAGTGGAAGGAGAAATGGCAGTGATGAAGGTTGTTGTGGCCACTAAAGCTGGAGCCTTTAGTGGTGATGAAGGTGAGGATATCAATGATATTGAGGAAATGAAAGGATTGAATGGCTCGACGAGGTGTTCTGTTCCAGCCGATACAATCGAAGACGAGGGATATATAGTCGAGTGCTTGAATGAGGTTGTAAAGCTTTCAGAACCGGATGAACCAAGCGTTAATATGGAAAGAATCATTGCAAGGAATTTTTCAGATTCAGGCAATGAGATTGAGTCTGCAACTATCAATGGAAGTGAACAAGAAGAAACGCTGGTCAAAATGCAGCCGGTAAAGTCAAAGTTTCTAAAGCTTCTTCGTTTTCTTGGGTTATTGAACGACTTTGACTCTCATTTGACCATTTTAGCTATTGGAAAGACGGGTATTGGTAAAAGTGCAACTATAAATTCCATTTTTAGTGAAAACAAAGCCTCGACAAATGCATTTGATCCAGGCACAACTATCATACAAGAAATAGTTGGAACTATAGAAGGAATCCAACTTAGAGTTATCGACACACCAGGCCTCAAGTGTTCCCCCTTTGAACGATCTTACAACCTTAAAATTCTCAAGTCTATTAAGAGACTCGTAAGAAAACACACCCCAGATGTTGTGCTCTATGTTGATAGGTTAGACACACATACACAAGCCGATGATGATTCGCATCTTTTGAGGTTAATCACAAGTTCACTTGGTTCTTCAGTGTGGCGTAATTGTATAATTGCACTTACTCATGCAAGTTCTAGTCCCACCGATGAATCATTCAGGGGATTCGTGTACCAAAGATGTCGTTTTACCCAAGAACAAATTCATAGCCATGGAGGTAGTAATGATGAGCATATGCTGAATCCGGTGTGGCTCGTTGAGAACCATCCAAGTTATAAACATGACAAAAGTAGGTTGCTTGAGGTTAGTGATTATTTACGTCACAACATCGTTTTGGATGATGGGTTGGATAGTTTAGTGCGTTCTGATCGAGCCAATGAAGATGAGTGTGATCAAGTTCTACCATTTGAGCCATTGAGCTATCAAAAGGCTGTTGTAAACTGCAGCGTGGAGCATAGAAAAGCTTATTTTGAAGAGTACAGTTATCGTGTGAAGCTTCTGGGAACTAAACATTGGTCTGTGGCGTGTAGATTGTATCTGTAGGCAAATGAAAGATTGAATGACCATTGTTCTATTTGCAAAAATGCCTTAAAAGATTTAATGGTTTAGTTTTCAATTGATAAATCCGTCACAGTTAACCATAAGTGTCTTCGGTTTTTGGTAATGACAGATTAGCTGTTGATTTGTAACTCGATATATCATGTCAACTTCTGACAATAGGTTGTAATTCTGCAAGTCAAGCCCAAGAAATGATGGTGCTGTTTTTGTTCTCCGTTAATATTTACTTAGGTAGTTTGGCGAGTTTGTGGCATAATCTGATTACCGGGACATGGGGTCAGATAAGATATTGTGGGTCAGTCTGACCTGGTCATGCTCATTTTGACACATACTAAAATCTGACAAGTTTCAACCCGACCCATCTTCACCACCATCCCCGTCTTGTCACCTCTAACTATGCCATTTTATCTAACCCCTAAACAAAAAAGATAAGTTATGACCCGTACTTGCGCCTGGTAAAACAATTACGTATGACATATTAGCCTGTGTGTAATATAATGCAGAGTATAACGAAATGTGGCTGGGTGTTCATGCTTTCTTGGTGCCACAAATGCTGAATGGAAACAGCTCAAGCTACTTAAGTTTTAAAAACAATGTATAGACCACCACCAAGTGGCCTAGTGGTTAGGCACCTGTCTCACAAGAGGGTCTGCATACATACGAGTCAAAAGACTCGCCCTCCCCGGTAAACTGAATAGGAAAACCTAAGCCATTTACCTATTCTTAAATCATTGTATAATTTCTGAATATCAGTTATCAGCCTTCATCTCTTTATTCTCTCATATAATGTGATATATGCCAACATGAGTATGATAACCTAGCGATGGTTGAGAGGTTGATAGCACATATAGTTATGTGAATAAATAATTTCACATGAGTATACAATTAACCACAAATATTTAACACCTATAAATTCACTTTGGTAAATAAGTTTGAACCACGGATGGAAAAAGCTAGCATGCTCTGAATATAGAGAGATGTCAACCACATAAAACACCTAATCAAGAATAAGGAGAAATAACTTATTTCAAGCAGTAAGGTATGGTTCAAATGATACAGGGTAGGAGTTGTCTTGTATATCAACTGAATGAACATTTAAAGAAAATAAGAAATGGTTCAAAGTTGGAATTATGTTGCGGTTAAGAGCGCCTATCACAAAGGAAAGCCCATAGATAAGATATGCAATATGTGGTGATAATCATCAATTATAGGCACGCAACAACAGCAAACCGAACTAAATGCAAAGAATATGCAAAATGATCAACAGCAGAGTCCGCACATAAATTTTTGTTTAGCTGAATTAGTAAGATAAGATCACATCAGCAAGAAAATTTATATTTAATCAACAACCATGACAAGAAAGAATAAAAGCATAATAAATTTAGAAATTAAAAAGAAATATTTACAAAGACAAAGTTTAACAGTTTAACATTTGCAGCAACTTTCATCGTCTCATTTTCGCTTTTGACACCACATACATATACATAACTCAAAAAAAAGTCAACCACATGCATTGCCAGTTCCCTTCATCCAACATGTTGTATACCACTTTGTCTAATCTCCGCACCTTTTTCAACCATGTTAAGCAAGTGTATGTTATAGTCATCTAGGATTTGCGGTAACAGTTTACAAAATATATTGAACTTGACATAATTAGGCTTTATGTGTTTATTATCGATCACATCTTTCAACAGCTCATCCGCTTCTTATCGCTATCTACATTTCTTCCTCAAATTGCAGTAAACACCAATCAGAGTGTTGTAAGTATGTGCAGAAGCAAGCTCCTTTTCCAACATTTGGTCAAATAAAGTCAACGCCCTTTCACAATGTTCATTCATTTGCAATGAGCAACACTTTGAAAACTTGTTGAGAGTGCATTTTACACTACATATTGTTGGTTGAACTCCTTTTTAGACACATTTGGTCAAACAATTCAAAAGGACTGTTAGATTCCGACACTTTACAATCTACCCATCATATCCATTTGCTGCATAAGTCACCACCATCAAATTCCATCAACACATCTCCATGGCTTTCTTGAATATCACCAGAGAGATTTGCAAAATATATCCCTTTACCGGCTCCTTTTACATCTACATATTTAACGCTTCTACACCACTTCTCCATCTTTCAATCCTTTGGTGGTAAAGTACCCCATCTAACATCATTATATGAGACAATTTGGCACAGGACCGGAAAAGCTTTCAGTTACAAATACAGTCCCAACTTAATAAATCCACATATAATTTCATGAAGTTGGCCATGAGCGCACACCCATTCCTTGAGGAGACTGTTTAGATTTGTTAAAAATAAGTACTAACGGGGGATTGGTGTGGCTCTAAGTCATGTATGTAAGCATATTAAATCTTGTCTGCTAATATGAGCATATATCAACCATAACACGAGATGTACTATGTGCACGATACTCTTTAAGTCCAGAAATGAGATCATGAATATGCACAAAGGGAGAAATATCTTAGAAATGTCTTAGAGCAGCCATGAAAGACGAATGATCTCACAAGTCTAGGGTGTTGTAGGGGCCACTAAACATTGATCCATTCTCATCACGGACCGGATGATTGTTTAAGAAATCATATCCCGTCATTAGGTATCACCTTTCGACCCTACAACACCCGAAACTTGTGAAATCAAAAGTAGTTGACCCTCCTTCCTCCCTTATAAATACCAGTCAGTGTATTCATTGCTCATTCATTCGGTTTTGTAACAAGTTCCTCTCTTCTCTCATCATTGTAATTCATCAATGTCAATAACAAATCACTTTAACCAATTACTCTTCAATCTGTGTTTCGTATTTCTGTGAGATTCTGGATAATTGTGTCGCAATCCTTCGTTTCTGTTGAAGTCTGGGAATGATCATATCATTTGGTATTAGAGCGGCCATCCTGGCAACTCCGATCATCTTCTCCGGTGAAATTCCGGCAAAAAACAGTTACAATTCTGTTTGAGTCCAATCAAGCTTTAACCATGTTTAATACAAGAAATGCATCGTTGACGCCTGTAGTATATTTCCACAGTATGATACAAAGTAAGTATATGAACCGGAAGAATTTTTGCTCATTGGTAAGTTGTACCAGGCCAACCCACACCATGACCAATTTGACCCGGTATGAATGACAAACGACAATTACCTAAACTAAGTCAAAAACAGTCTCCCCACACTCCGCAGCGGAGCACGGGTTAGAAACCTCGTGCATAGCACCGGACATTCCTAGATGCAGATAATTAGCGATATTCGATATTGTGGGAAGTGTTTCGTGTTCAAAATAGAACGTTGAAAAGATGAATGCGTCGGTACTTTTGTAATATTTTTTCCTCCCTATTTTGTGCCAACAAATTTAAAAAAAAAAAAACTAATTGGGCCGGCCCAAATTTTTGGGCTAAATTTTTT
>BQNB010072648.1:15468-32370 GCA_026074375.1 Tanacetum coccineum
TAACTAATTAAAGACCGAAGCTCCATCGTAGAGTGACCGAGCTTCCTTGTTCGACTCAATAAATTGAGGCTAACATAATATATAGGAGTGTACGGACTATTCTAGAAACCGGGCTTGAGCCCAATACATAATGACCATTAATTTGACTGACATAAATAACTTTGAATGACTTTGACTAATCATACATATTTATGTCAGTCAAATAACTTTGACTAATCATACATAAATGACTTTGACTAATCATGGACTAAAACTCCCCCACAGTTGGAGCGGGAGGTGAACGAACGCTCAAACTGGTATTGGTCCGTTATATAAATATTGATCACTTTGGTTTTCGTGTACTTCCCGATTTCTCATTTACTCCTTTGAGCGTCAATACTGGTATTATATAAGGATACTTATACTTATGGGCTAATTTCTTCTTGATCTCTTACGATTAACTTCAACCATTTACGCGACTTTACCTTATTCCCTTTTGATGATATCGAAAATTCGGCATATTTTGTAAATTCTACTAGTTATTTTACCATTCGACTCCGAGTTGAAACACTCTTCTTATGATTTGAATCACATATGTTGTTTCGTAATCCATCGTTTGAAGTCTTCCACTTGATGGGAGTACGACAATTAACTTGTCACCTCATACGTGTCATCTTGGAGAACCTACCTTTAGAACACGACTTTTTACGTTCATTTTGTTGATTGAATAATTCTTTACGTTCATTTTCTTTGACTACTTCTGCGTTCGTTCGGATATTCTTTATACTTGCAATGATCTATCGCTTTACAAACTATCTCGATGTCAACCTATAAACCATTTTGTTGTCACCCTATGAGCTACTTCACGTTCACTTTATTGATTACTTCGTTACACTATCTGATACCATTTTATACATCATACTATTTTGACGAAAATGAGCATTGCATCGTTGGCCCTCAAATATACATAGCCTAGTCACCTATGTATATTTGGTGCATAGACTGACTACCTATGCATTCAGGAAAAACCATGTCATGCTGAGAGTAGTCACCTTAAAACCTACACCTCTTCATCAACACAATTCCGAAAGAAATATCCGCATCTCTTCTCTAAACCCGTACCTTCGTCAAGTGTCGCAACTTGAGCCTTGAGGACAAGGCTCTTCTAACCGGAGGAGACTGTAACATTCCGTATTTTCAGGTCATTTTATGACGTCATTCATTTTGTCATTTTTCACGATTTATTTTTTTCTTTTCTCGTACGCGTTTACTTTTAATTTTAATAGTTAAGTTAAATCGCGTAAGTTAAAAATTATCATTTAACAAAATCGGACACCAAACGAATTAAAGTTTTCGTCAAACAAGCAATATATTATTTTTACAAAAGTAATAATAATCTTTTTATATTTTATTTTTATGGGTTGCGTAAAACGTTTACGTTTCGTAATAAAATACGTTTAGGCATACCCGGAACCACCAAAATAAATCTACGTTTCAACAAATGCCTATTATTATTTCCAATGTTCAAAGTTTATAAAACTTTAACCATGTTATCATGGGTAGTCAAATTGTTCATAAATATAAACTAACTAAAACATATATATTTCAAGTGTACACTTTATGTTTTAAACTACACATTTTTTTCTTCAAGTAATACATTTATTTTACCACAAGATAGCAAAGATAAAAAATCTCTCTCATTTCTCTCATCTTATATCACGGCTCATAACCATTCCATAACACATCCATACTTTGATTTTCTGATAAAATACAAGTGTTCTTACTTCTATTCTAAGGTGTTTACAAGGCATCGGTTAACACTTTTGCAAAGTTTTGGAGCAAGTTTAGGAAGATTATGTTTCAAACCTAAATCTAGGGTTTCTTTTGGTGTCATGCTTGTGTTTTGGATCTAACCAAGGGTTTGTGACTTTGTGTGGTCATCATACTACATATTCATCAAGGGTAACTAAGCTCTATATGTATTCCATAACATATGATTTTTATGTGATTCATATTTTTTATTTAGCTAAATCGCCAATTAGGGTTTTTGAATGGGTTTGTAACAAAGTGGTAAAGCTAAAAAGTCCTAAAAACAAAGTTTTAACACATTTGAGAAAAATTCCTAAGGGGCTGTTTGTAATTCAAAATTTACATATATGTTTTATTATTTTATAATATTAATACCATGTCACAAGATCGATGGGGTCATAAAGAACTCGAAAAACCGATTAATAACGAAGAAGATAGCTATTTAAAAGTTACGATAGTTAATACTTTATAAAACTAATTTTCATAAAAAAGTATATTAATCACAGTAACTTTCATACTTTATAATAACATCAATAATTATTGATATAAAATCTTTAAATTTACTATAAACGTGCTCGAAAGAATCACTAAAATCGGAGTTAAAACGAATAAGTTATGACGATTATACGATTAAGCTAATTAAATTTATATAAATTATTACTATTCATGAATAGTAAAAGTACTATTCATCAGCAGATTTTAACTTTTTAAAAAAAAAATAATAATTACGGGATTATTTTGAAACATCTTTCAAATACGGAAGCTTGTGAACGAAGGAAACGTACACAACGGTTTTAAACGAGAATGTTTACACACTATTTTCTAACTTGTGCACTAGTTTCCCTAAGGTGAATAGTGTTGGTTCGTTTTTAAATAAAACTTTTTGCAAAATTTATGGAATCATTTAAATAATATCTATAATTAGTGTTTAATTTATAATTATTCTTTTACAAAGGCGATTAACCATTTATCGATTATACGGAGATAATTACATGTGTATTTAATTATCAAATACATTTGTAACATAATTTCACAAACACAACTAGTTGGTGATGTAGTATATAGAAAATATATATGGGTTTTAGTTACCAACTGTTGCTATATACTAAGGATTTTATAATGAGACCTCTTCGGATGGCGTATTGACGTGTTGTTGGATTTACGATTTAAAATGTTATCCTATCTTCCTCTGTACGTCATGTCATGGACCTCTTAATTATGATAGCCCGAATCGATTGTGCGATGATATAAAAACGATTAGATAATATTCAATGTTATTTATTTAAAGTACTTGGTACTTATTCGACCCATATTTACTTAGGTGTTGCTTTCGGATATTTCCTGTTGATAATTTTCTGCCATTTACCTGATGATTTCGTCACTTCACTCCTTAGGTGGTTCATAGTCTCGCAATTCATTCTTTTTATGTTTTATTAATCGCGAGGGGAATACATGCTTGCTTTACAACTTTTTACATACTCGTTTATCTTATAACAATGTGATTACTTTTCATGGACTTTGTGAGTGTCTTAGGTCTCGCAGTTAATCTTTTTCAATTGTTTTATAAACCCGCGAGGGGAATTCGTCTCGTTTACAAAATCATTTATTTTACTACAGGACAATTACATTTCATTACTTTGTGAGTTAATAGCCCCATTTTTATCTCCTTGTTTTATAAACTCTTTTTTTCTACGGGGTGGAATTACATGATTGTTTTACTACGGACACAAGTGTTTTGTTTTAAACTGTATGCTATCCAGATTACTGCCTGAATATTATTGCCTAAGTTACCACTATTGCCAATTAAGTCCCTACTATATCATGAACCGTCAATTGCTATTGTAGTGAGCGCGAGTGTTGTGGATAGATCTATCGGGACTGACAATCCCCACCTGGAATTTCTGGTCACAAGTTGACCATGGTGCATTTAACATTGAGAATACTTTTAGGTTGTTGGCAAGCATCCTATACATTTGGGGCACAAACTAGTTAAGGCTTCGGGGTCATGAGCTTAGTGCAATAATACTTATATACTTAGACTTGATGAATGTGTTTCTCTTGTCTACATTACTTGTTTTGGACTTCGGAATATGTACTTAGTCCACCATTACTTCGATCTTTGGTCCATATACTAAACATTACTTGATTTATGAATCACTACTTAGATTTCGAAATAACACTTTGAAATAACTGTAAACGCTTTCTTTTCTCTTACAAAGACATTTCTTAAATTTATTTCAACACTGCTTTTACTCTAATCTATGAATTCACCAACTTTATGTTGACTGTTTTAGCATTGTATTTTCAGGTTTTCTTTTTTGCCAGTGGAGATTGGAGCATTCGAGTCACTAGCGGATATATATATTTTTGAACGCTTAATAATTTGGGTACCTTAAAATAATTGTAAACTTGATTTTAATTATAACAAATATATAATTTATCTTAATACAACTCTTTTGAGGTCGTTTTCGTGACGTGTGTTTTGTGCCCTGAAGTAGCACCCCCAAATGTTACCATTCCGCTGCGTTGTCCTGATTTTTGGGGGGTGTTACACAAAGGCCCAAGTTTACTAGTTTATAATTATATAAAAACTAAATTGTAAATCTTTGATGTGATTGAAGGCTAACATATTGTTAGTTTTGGTTTTCTGGTTTACTAAAATCTAGTAGTAATTAATATTTTACATCGAAATATTTTGAATCTACATATTTTGCTCGATTAGCTCGTTCGGCTCGGTTAGCTTGAGAAGCTCGTTGGTTCGTTCGCTCGTAATATACTAAACGAGCGGGGGGGGGGGGGGGGGGGGGGGGGGGGGGGGGGGGGGGGGGGGGGGGGGGGGCGATATTCGAACGAGCCAAGCTAAATATTAATTTTAAAAGCTCGGCTCGTTAAATTATTCGAGCTCTACATTTTGTTTGAGCTCGACTCGTTAACAGCCCTAGTATCAAAGGCAACACCATTTGAGGCACTTTAAGGTCGAAAGTGCAGATCACCTGTTTGCTGGGCCAAAGTTAGAGATGTTTAACTTACGGGACCAGAAATAATCCATGAAACCACCGAGAAAATAGTACAAATTCGACAACGCTTGCAAGCTGCAAGAGATCGGCAGAGAAGTTATGCCAATGTAAGGCGAAAGCCTTTAGAATTTCAAGTTGGAGATCGTGTTATGTTAAAAGTGTCACCTCATAAAGGTATCATCCGATTCGGAAAACGAGGAAAGCTTTACCCTTAGTACATTGGACCTTTCAAAATCCTTGAATGGATTGGCCGTGTGGCATAAAAACTTGAGCTTCCTGAAGAACTCAGAAATATCCACAGTACTTTCCACATTTCTAATCTAAAGAAATGCTTATTTGATGAATCCCTTGTCATTCTAATGAAAGAGCTTTGACTCGATGACAAACTTAACTTTGTGGAAGAACCAGTGGAGATCATGGATCGAGAAGTCAAGAAACTGAAGCAAAGTCGTATTCCTATAGTCAAAGTAAGATGGAACTCTAAAAGAGGACCATAATTTACATAGGAATGCGAAGATCAAATTCGTGCCAAGTATCCACATCTATTTCCAAACATTACTCCAGCGTCCAACTAAATCTCGGGACGAGATTTCTTTTAAGGTTGGGAGACTATAACAATCCACAATTTCATCCCTCTATGAGTAATTTTTCCATCTAATAGAATTTAGATGCAATTTTCCTCAGTGTAATTTCCATCTATTAAATTAGATGCAATCATTTTCATGGAAAGATTTTTGCTTTATTGCATCCATAATGTAACGTAACTTATATTTTCAAAGTAAACGAGCTCACGCAACCACCAATACCAATTCCATCAACGTTTATGTCAAATAAACGTCATAATATGTCAAGCAATATGTTTTAAACTCCATTTTTACCATACGTTATTGATGTGTTTCAAAAGCTTTAAATTTATAAGACTAGAATTACCGGTTAATAGACAGAAACACACGGGAAAATATACCCTTTCGAATGTGGTAAAGTCTAGGTAAGTCCAGGTCGTCCCAAGAGAGTTGTGCGTTTTCATATTCAAAAAGTAGTTTAGAAAGAAAGTCCAAATGATTGTCACGATCACTAGACTCATATTTGAAATAAGTAAGTTATACCAAATGCTAGAAATGATTAGATTATTATCAAGATGATTAAAAACTATGTTTATTTGGGGAATAAGAACAAAGAAGATGAACATGCAAATAACCATGAACACATGAAGTAAGGTATAAACACAAAAGTAAATGGGTAGTCACTTAAGTGATCATCAATTTCATATAAGAAAGAATCTTTTCGGCCTTTAATCTAAAATATATAAAATGCTTTTAAGATTGATTCATGTTTAGAGATAATAAAATCAAACTTTCTTATTCAAGTTCATTAGACATAAGAATAAGCTTTAAACATTTTATTACTTGGTTCAATAACCATTTTATTAGCTAATTCTCACAAAGCTAATATCGATTCATGACTCGAAATCAATCACTACATGGAGCCTTTAGACCTAATTCTATATTTCATGAAAGATTCAAATAATCAAACAAGGATCAAGCATTCAAACATCAAGTTTAATATTATTAATCCACATTCATAAGTTATTAAGCATATTCATAACAACATTCTCATTTATCCCAAATAAACATAAAATAACTACTCCATATTGATTGAAATGAAACACATAACATACATGATGAATTCAGAAAAGAACATATTCAAAGTAGAAACAATATTATACCAACTCTAAGAGCAAAATATGGTGATTTCACATGAATTTTCCAAGAACACATTGTTATATTCAAAGCAAAATCCTATGAAAAATGATGAACATCAACCAAGACTATCTAACTTCTTCAAGAACTTTGATTTTAATGGTGATGATTTGTGTTATCAACGTGGTTTGGATCAAAGGTTCTCAGGCCTTTATCACCAAAAACACCCCTTCTAATGATCCTAAACGAATGGGGAATTGTGTGTGAGAGTTGTGTGATATGGGATGGGTTGAGAGTGTATTTATAGGCTTTTTCGGGGCCAAAGTGCGCCTCACTTACAAAAAAGTGTGCAACACTTCAGGTGTTAATGCACTTGGCATTTAATTGCCTTTAATTTCCTTTAATTTTAGTTTTGATGGAAAAGTGTGCCGCACTTTTATGCAAAACCGGCGCCCTTTTGGTCGTTTTCAGCAAAGATAATTGAATTCTCTTCACGTGGCAGCTTGAACCGACTAAAACGGAGTTCGTATGACCGAGTTATGGCCAAAACAGTAAACAGGTGTTGGGAAGCATTCAGCTTGAGTTATTTCTTCGTTTAAGCTTCAAATCTTTGTGTATTCTTCCGTTTTCTTCCACGACACATTCCAAGAACCTACAATGACAAATATACTCTATTCTATACTAAAAGTTCTTATATTTAACCGGTTTATATATATAAAAGCATTGATAAGGCGTATAGAAACATGTATAATTTGAGCATTATCAAATCCCCCCATACTTAAAACTTTGCTTGCCCTCAAGCAAATCTAAGGAAAAAAAAATTATAAACAAGGTCCTAGGTGACAAGAAAATTTTTATATATAATTTTTACGTTTAGATATTTTTTAATTTATATTTTTTTTAATTTAAAAACTTTATTAGGTGGATTTTTTTCTAAAAATATTTAGTGGTTTTTGTAACAAATTAGTTCAAAAGGCGCAAGCACCCCCCTCCCCACTTAAAACTTTGCTTGCCCTCAAGCAAAATAAGGAAAAGAAATAAGCTTTACAAAACAAACATAGAATTATGAAAATATTTTTGGATTTTTTTAATATGTGAAAGCAGAGATGTTTGACAATACCCAACGATTCTCAAGCTGCAATAACATGACTAAGCACCTCACGAATAAGGAAAGTATAATTCACTCAAACACTCGTATGTAATGTAATAGAGGATAAAAGGGAAATCACACTCAATTGCTCAGACATGATTCATTAAGTTACCATAGGCTTGTACAAGAAACAAAACTACACCGACATAGGCAAAAGCACCCGTATAATTATCAAAAGAGGACTTTTATTCGAGTTGTAATGTACAGGCTAAGGTTTATAAGGTGTGGATTAATAATGGGGATATATACTGGAAATGGTTTTATAATATACATGTCGACAAGTCCAAAGAAACCATGTTTGCTAGCTACTTCAATCCACAAATCCGCAGAGGTTATTGAACAAAACAACCCTCCATCTAACAACCAACACTTATTCAACTTTTTTTATTCAACTTTTTTACATTTTTCACCACTTTCTTTTCACAGTAACAACTAACAATACCTTATACTCCGAATAAATATATACCACCTCAATTACAAAGCACGAAGCGTGCACTCTTCATCCTTCGCTGAATTGGCGTAGCTACAATAAGCATATACGAACAAGCACATCCACCAAACATACCAAGCAACTAGCAACCAACCGTTTAGACTTTTGACAAGGGGTAAGGCTAGGCTAAAGGTTATATATTTTTGTATTTTTATTTTTTTCTGGATGAGAAAGATGAATAGAATGGCTCAGAGGGTTAAACTAGGGGTATCTAGCACTAAAGATGAGTGCTAACATAAGGGTTTTATTTGGGTGGTTAGCTGATCAGTGTAACCATCTAAAGAAAAATAATTAAATGGAATAGCTATTGGTAAATCCTAAGTTGCCTCTTATCACATGAAAAAAAAAAAAACAAAATCACATATAACACCGCGAACGTATCTCACTGCAGTCTCGTAATGAATTCAAGCACAATTTCCAAGAATCAATAAATTCACCGCACCACTCAAAATCATATGGAAACAAGCATAAATTGCAGTTATGCTATATACAGGCTCAAAATCCTCACATATTTACTGGAATGGTTATAAATGCGCAAGTAATGTTATCAATCCTAGATCGATCGCTTTATCCAATCGGGACACAACTCTATTTTTCAAAACTTATTTTATTTGCTACGTTTTTAATCTAATATATTAACCTAAGTGGCAAAAAATTTAAAAACAAGAATAGATTTTTAGATTACCGAGGGCGAACAAAAGTTACAAATTAATAATGAGTCTGATTTTTCAATTCATTTTCCCCCCACACTTAAGTTGAGCATTATGCGTAATTAGAAAATAACTTAAAAGTGGACAAACGGGAAAAATAAATATAAGAAAAACGAGATTTCCCGGGGCTCATAAGTGCTTAGTTGAATTCTAAAAGATACGGCGCTAAACGAACGCCAAGCATGTGTATTCTACCACATGATATTATACTCCAAATATATCACATCCCCAAGTGAAAAGCATCACCACCATCCAAGCTCCACTTATTTTATTTAATCTACAAAAACCGTAAAATACTAAAGCACACTTTCGTAGGCACCACGATTGCATTTAGCGTATACAACAAGCCTTTAAACCCCTCGGTGGCCCGAGTGGACGAGTTATAGTCTCGTGAGGGTTTCCATCGAACACACCCACAAAGTTCAAAACTTTTTTATATATATTTTTTAAAATTTTTATTTTTATTTCATTTAAAATTTATTTATTTATTTATAATTTAGTAAAACAAGCACACATAAAACATTACGAAATGAAAAATAATATAAAAAGGAAAAATATAATTACTAGTAATCAAACATTCATAAACACATACCAAAGCAAAAATAAAGGTGAAAAGAAAATCTTTTTAATTTTTAATATTTTAAGACAAACACATAATTATTATTTAAGGTTTAAAACAAATAATTTACAAAATTACTATTATTATTTTTTAATTTTTTATATTTTTTTAATTTTTATTTATAAAAAAATTTTCGGAACAAAAGTGCGTCGCACTTGAAAGAAGTGCGGCGTACATCGAATTTATATTTTTTTTCAAAAATTCAAACTAGCGCGGCAAAAATTTATACAAGAGTGCGCCGCACACAAACACAAATGCGGCGGTTTTATTAAGACATAAATTTTTTTATCACAATTTATTAGTTACGAACACATATATAATCGCATAAACAAACACAGGTAAACAAAAACAAACACACAATAAACATAAATAATTTTTTATATTTTTTTATAACTTATTTAACTCTTTTTTTTAGATTTTAATTTTTATCATATATACGCACATGACTCAAAACAAAACATGCAACACATTTCACAAACACAGAAAAGCATTCAAACACATAAGCATAAACAAAAACTGAAGAATAAATAAGAAAACTTCTTTAGATTTTATAGTTTTTTTAACATATTACATAAACACGCAAACGAACACACATAAACAAGCAATCCAAACAAATGCAAACACACATGAATGAATACAAATATTAGTTTTAAGACAATCTATATGATTAAGATACGAAAAAGAAAACATATATAATTTTTTTTACCCAGAAAGTGCGGCGCACTTTAGGTGAAGTGCGGCGTACTTACTGCAATTTTCCAAATTTTTTATATTTTTATTGGTTTTATAGATGCAATATAAATTAAACACATGACTTATTATATTGACAGAGACATGCAATAAAACAAGATAATCATGAAGAAAGAAAAATAACTCAAAAATAAAATCTTTTTGATTTTTATTTTTCAGAAGTACGACGGTTTTTTGGGTAAACCGACGCACTTGTAGGTTTTTCAAGTTTAGCATAAGCATATTATTATGATTAACAAAACAAAACAAACACTCAAATAGCAATAACAGGATATAAACAAACAGATCTTGCTCAGAACAAGCAACAAAGCAACTTAAATCTAGACAAGTATAGATCAAATAAGAACACTAATATTTTTAATTTCCATTTAATTGGCAAATGATATAAATTCAATAATTTAAGGAATACAATCACACAAAACATAAGCCTCATGCTCTCAATACCTAAATTAAGCATTATAATTGGTTCATGAGATTTTTTAAGACACAATCCAAGAAAATATTTTGTTGCAGTCAAAAAGTGTGGCGTACTTAGGAGTAAGTACGGCATACTTGCAGTATTTCTAGGGGAGTACGGAGGTTTTAATAGAAAAACCGGCTCACTTTCAGTAGAAGAAAGATGTTTAAGCAGTTTTAACACGAAAATTGCATAGCAACGAGATGTCAAACATGTATAAACCACTAATTAGAATGAAACAGGGGAGAACAAACAAACTCCCGGGGGGGGGGGGGGGGTGGGGGGGGGGCAACGTGCCAAAAACTTTGATGCGTTTCAAAAGCTTTAAATTTATAAGACTAGAATTACCGGTTAATAGACGGAAACACACGGGAAAGTATACCCTTTCGAATGTGGTAAAGTCTAGGTAAGTCCAGGTCGTCCTAAGGGAGTTGTGCGTTTTCAGATTCAAAAAGTAGTTTAGAAAGAAAGTCCAAATGATTGTCACGGTCACTAGACTCATATTTGAAATAAGTAAAAGTTATACCAAATGCTAGCAATGATTAGATTATTAACAAGATGATTAAAAACTATGTTTATTTGGGGAATGAGAACAAAGAAGATGAACATGCAAATAACCATGAACACATGAAGTAAGGTATAAACACAAAAGTAAACGGGTAGTCACTTAAGTGATCGTCAATTTCATATAAGAAATAATCCTTTCGGCCTTTAATCTTTAATATATAAAGTGCTTTTAAGATTGATTCATGTTTGGAGATAATGAAATCAAACTTTCTTATTCAAGTTCGTTAGACATAAGAACAAGCTTTAAACATTTTATTACTTGGTTAAATAACTATTTTATTAGCTAATTCTCACAAAGCTAATATCAATTCGTGACTCAAAATCAATCACTACATGGAGCCTTTCGACCTAATTCCATATTTCATGAAAGATCAAATAATCAAACAAGGATCAAGCATTCAAACAACAAGTTTAATATTATTATTCCACATTCATAAGTTATTAAGCATCTTCATAACAACATTCTCATTTATCCCAAATAAACATAAAAGAACTACTCCATATTGATTGAAATGAAACACATAACAAACATGATGAATTCAGAAAAGAACATATTCAAAGTAGAAACAATATTATACCAACTCCAAGAGTAAAATATGGTGATTTCACATGAATTTTCCAAGAACACTTTGTTATATTCAAAGCAAAATCCTATGAACAATGATGAACATCAACCAAGACATCCGAAAAAAAAAAAAAACTTCTTAAGAACTTTTTGATTTTAATTGGTGATGATTTGAGTTATCAAGGTGGATTGGATCAAAGGTTCTCAGGGCCTTTTACACCAACAACACCCCTTATAATGAACATAAATTAATGTGTGAATTATGTGTGAGAGTTGATTGAATATGGATGGTTTAAGAGGTATTTATAGGGTTTTTCGGGCCAAAGTGCTCCTCACGTTACAAAAAAGTGTGCAGCACTTCGGTGTTAATGCACTTAGGCATTTTTAATTGTCTAATTTTCCTTTAATTTCAATTCTTATAGGAAAAAGGCACCGCATCTTGTTATGCAAAACCGGCGGACTTTTGTTCGTTTTTAGCAAATGGATTTTTCCAAAGTTGTAAATAATTGAATTCTCTTCGTGTGGCCACTTGAACCAACTAAACCAAAGTTCGTATAACCGAGTTATGGCCAAAACAGTAAACAGGTGTCGGGAAGCATTCAGCTTGAGTTATTTCTTCGTTTAAGCTTTAAATCTTAGTGTATTCTTCCGTTTTCTTCCATGACACATTCCAAGAACCTACAAAGACAAATATACCCTATTCTATATCAAAGCATTGATAACGCGTATAGAAACATGTATAATTTGAGCGTTATCAGTTATCTATTTAACGTACCATTCATAACGTTTATTATAAAACTAACATTATACGTTAACATTTATATCAAAACCCCGACTACATGTAAGTGTTATTACAATACAAAACAAAAGAACCAAGCTTTCAAAGGCATGTGTAAAAAGTGAACCAAGTCACAAAAATTAGAATTACAACTTCCTTTCAAAACCAATGTAAAACCACTTTAAAGCCTGAAGTATCAATCGACAATGCAAGAATACAAATAAGCCTATATTTCCCTCCATTTTCTAAGGCAATTCGAACAAACCATTCCCTAGGCACAAGAACAACACTCCCATGCCCTAACATTAAACATTTTCATTTTCCCTTCATTTCACTCCACACACTCGGCAAAACCCTAAAAACCTAACCCGAAAACCCTAAACAACCCGATACCTCTAAACTAGTTTAGAACCAAGTTTAAACCAAGCCAAAACCTAGCAAGCATACTCCACCATGATTCGAGCCTACTTTGCCTATCACCTTTACACCACTTTGCACCCTTAGTAAAGCAACATTGTCACCTCTTTCACCACATGCTGCCACCTCACCACCTACTTGTCACCACCTTATCACCACCTTGGTGATTCAAACCCTCCCACCTTCTAACACCTTGCTAAGCTATCCTCCTAGCTTCTAATAGTCACTAGTAGCTAACCTTGGCCATCACTCTTCTCAACTTGGCCACCACTCTAATTTTCTAGCCTATATATACACGCATACATGCATACTTTCAAATTCACCTATTTAGAACTAGATACCTTACACCAAATCATGTTCTAAGCCAACTAAGGAAAGGAAGGAAAAGAGTCTTTAAGCTATTTGGAACCAAAGGATAAGAAAAGACGAGTTCTTGATACATCTCCAAGACTTTCGGGTTCCCATTTTATCATTTTTCGACCCATAATAAAGCCATTTTCATCCATACAAGCACTAGTAAGGCCTCATAACTTGTTTTTATAAGCTATTTGTCAATTTTAGAACATGTATAAGCTTCATATAAATCATATTTTAAAGGCTCTTAAAAACCCTAAGCAACACGCTTGGTTTTCCTAAACCAAACACGCCTTTAAAACCCTAAAAGCTCTTTTCGTGAACATAATAAGCTCTAAGCCATAAGTTGTTGTAATAAGCTATTTCTATAAGCTCACTTATCACTTTTATAATCATTAAAACTAATCCTAAAACTCATAGAACTTACTTATTTTAGCTTATAGTAATAAGTTATATGCTGCAAATTGATTTTGAGATCAAAAATACAGAGATTATGGAATCTGGACTAAAAACGCAAAACATTTCATGCATAAGGGTATATATTGTAACTTTTGAAATTATTAAACTTTCAGGCCAAAAGTGTAAATACTCCAAAGTTAAACCACAGGGGCCTGTTTTGCCAATTTCCAAAGTTAAAGGTTTAATATTAAAGGGTTAAAAATGTTAATTAATAAAACCAAGGTAGATAATGACATTTCATATTCTCAAGGGTAAAAATATAATATTTTATATAAATTATAAAAATAATATTTAAATATTATAAGACTCGATTTTATTAAAACCTGACACATTTATCGTTTCATTCATCGATCGAAACACTATAAAATAATTATGTTATATATTTAACATAATTTATCATCCACTAGCTTTTGAAGAAACTTAAAAAGATAAAATCCTATCATTTAAACTATAACGTTAAACATGTACAAGGGAATTTACATGTGAGAGGGAATTTCAATTGTGGTAAGACGTTTTGACGAGTTGATGGATTTACGATTTAAAAGGTCCTAGCTCCTCAAATGTTTACTACATGACCTCTGGATTATGATAGCCCGAACAGTGATACGATGTTTTCACAATTTAATAAACCAAATTAATCATTTACGTTAACTTTATGAAATGAAAGTATTTGAACAATCAAACTAAGACTATGAAATTTACCCAGGTTGCTGAACGTGGCCGTTTATATTCTAAATGAATCAACTTTTGACGTCAACTACCTTATCAAGGTGAGTTCATAGTCCCACCTTTACATGTTTTCTAAATCCCGTAGGGAGATACATGCTATAAACTATGAATACAAGTATTTTTAACTATATGCTATCCTGATATATTATTTCCTAAGTACCTTTATTTGCCATAAGGCCCCACTATCATGAACCGTTAATTACTTTGCAAAGTAAGCGCGGATGCCGTAAATAGATCTATTGGGACTAAACTTCCTCGTCCAGAGTCTGGTACATACATGGCCAGTGGACGCATTTCATTTGAGGAAATCTGGGGGTTTGGCAAAGCACCCACTTAGGGCAACAACTTATGAATAACATTTACTTAAGGCTTCGGTGTCATAAGCTTAGTGAAATAATATAATATTGTTTACCATGATAATTGTATTCGTTGTAATTATTACTATTACATTGACTTGTATACAACTATTACATTTCAAACCTGTAAATTTCACTCAACCTTTGTGTTGACATTTTTAGCATGTTTATCTCAAGTAATTGAGCAACCTAAGGCACGGAGTGACATAGGACTTGAGGACGTCCAAACTTGTTATCATTCAAACTCTATGTTTTCATATGTATTTTGGGACCTTCTTTTGTAAAACTCTTATATATTATTGAATGATAACTAAATTTTCCAAAACGTCTCTTTTGAGTCGTTTTCTATGATTATGACTGTTGATTCATGAAGTAATACCTCAATTTAGCTTCTGCTGCTATATGTCAAATAAGGGGGTGTTACACATTGGTTGCTACATCAATGGCAGCACACATTTAACATAGGAGAAGTCTTCTCGATTCCTCACTTTCAACCTCGGAACTAAACATCTTGGCTTCCACCCACCTTGGAAACCTTGCGACTTCAAGAGGATTTCTTCTTAGTGTCGGTATCCGGTTCAAACCTTCGATAACTCAAATCTACCATTGCTCACTAGCATACCGACCATACTTGGTCTCAACACATGTCTCCGTAACAATTGTCGATCTTATATTATCACGAATTAGACTTCACTCCTTTCTAAACATATTTGTTCCGAATAATACCGTTGGAATTTTCCCTTCTGGACGACTTGGTCACAACGACTCACATGAGACTCTCTCCATGCAGTCATTAGGAGTAGGGTTACTTGCACAAGAATCCATAGCAGGGGTAAAAACATTTTCTCCTTCTGAAAGCTTGACCCAAACACTTATCCCAATTATCCAGCATTGTAGGGTGGCGATTATTCCTACATAGCGTGGTTCTTCCTAAATTATGCATAGTTGATCAAGTTATGCATAATTGAGGACCAAACGACGTCATATCCGTCCTCGTTAAAACATTCCTTTTTCATACGCTACACGCGTAAGTCATTTTCTTGGCATAAAAAAATATAATATAAAGTTAAAATAAATTTTCAGTGGTTTTAAAAGAAAGAAAAGAAGATAGCATCATTCCATCCTTCATTCTCACTATTAAATTTTTTATTTTTTTGAAAAGAAAATTTATCTGGCACCATAGGGTCAGTTTATGAAATTTGAAAATACGTTTACAACTGTTTACCTAAACAGTTTATACAACAAAATCGGTACAATTTGCGCAATGACATTTTTTCAACACACAAATTCGTTATTGCGGTCTACAGTTTGAAAATCATCGGTCTACAAAACATCATTTAACATAGTTTGGTCAACGAGTCTCGACAAGTATAAAAAATAATACCTACTCATAGACTATGCAAGCAAGTATCATACACGTGTGAAGGATTCACCAACCGGAATCATTCAATACTCAAGGGCATCAACATCCACAATCACACAAAACTCATAACCAGGAATAATCATAATCTTTCATAACCATAACAATGATAATAATGCTGGGGGTAGTATACGTACAACAAAAAATCCCCCAAAAGTTACAATCTTCGGTTTCAAGACCGATACATCCAATCATAATGATTTCCAAGTGTCTTATACAAGCATCCTAACATATCTGAATGGCTGCGGTGTTTGCAAAAACAAAATACACCCGACATCATGACCTCACTAACTAGCACTAGCAGATTAGTGACTATACAAATGGTCATAATCTAACCAAAAATCAAAATAAATAACCAATAGGACTACTAAGGTCCTGGAGGTCTCCTCTCTAGATCAGAAAGGCGTCTATCTATCCCCAGAATGCACTGCATCAATGTGCCCTCATGGCTGCTTATCTCAGAAACCAAATCCTGAAGCTGCTGGATCTGCACGTCCCTATGCTGTACAGCGGCCTGTAATGTCTGCACCTGTTGGCTCAATCCCTCGATCGTCTCATCCCTCTAGGTCGCAGCCT
>BQNB010072649.1:15746-26355 GCA_026074375.1 Tanacetum coccineum
TATTACACTTTAATGGTCGCAAAATTATATCAATATGTATATAAAGATGAATTTTTTTATATTATTTATACTATCAAGGGTATAATGACAGTTTGATTTTTTGTTGGGTAAATATGACATTTTATTGTTTATACTGAGTAAATATGGAATTAACCAAACTTTAAAGAGGTAAATTTTTATCTTTTACATTACGGATGAGCTTTAAGGGTATGCACACACAAATGGGTGCGCTGGTTGAAACTAGTACTGGTAGTAGTTAGTAACAGTTAACGGTAAACAGTAAGCAGTTAGCATGCAGTAGCAGTTTAATTTATAAAAGTGTTTGGTAGGATATCTGTAATTATAATTTTAATGTGTAAAATGACGTAATGCTAAATGCTTATTCAAAGAGCATTGAGAAATTGGCGTTTTTATATTTTATAAATGCTAGCTACTTTATTACAAACGAGTTTTGTAATAATAATGTTAAATGCTAAATGTTAATTGCTCAAAAATGCTAAAGCTGTTTACCAAACACACCCATACAATCTGTCTCAAATATGAAGATTTTTTATTTTATAAAAATAAGGGTGATATATGAATGTGCGATGTGCCTTACAAACAAACAAAAAACTAGTGTGTTCTAGACATTGCGGCCCATGGGCCATAAGTGATACATCCCTAAAATATGGCTCAAGCCCATACAACTTCTGGTTCATTGACTCAATAATAGGCTCATCATAAGTTATAAACCATTCACACACCACATAAATTCCTACAAAGATTAAAGTATTTCCTGGTTTTAATCATGGGACACTGTTAAGGATATGACTGCGAAGTTTGGGAAGTTACATAAGTTTAAGGGGAATGATTTCAGGCGCTGACAGAAGAAGATGCACTTTCTTCTCACCACGTTGAAGGTTGTATACGTGTTGAGTACCCATATGCCCGAGTTTGTGGAGGATGAATCGCTAGAGCAGACAAGGAGACAATGCAAGTGGGAGAATGACGATTACATCTGTCGTTGACACATCTTCAATGGTATGTCGGATGCCTTATTTGATGTATACCAAAATGAGGAATTAGGCATTCGCGCGTTGAGGCGGAGCCTTTTATATTGCATATAGTCATATAATCTATATTATCTTCGTGATTCTTGTAATTTGTTTTAATTCTTTAATTTGCAACTAGCGACTCTCCAAGTTAAAAGATGTGATTTATGACCTATAGCATATAACGAGACACGACATCTTAAAATACCTAGAGATAAATACAACACATACATACTATACTTCATAATGATCCAAGTTAAAAGAGCGACTAATGACGAGCATATAAGCCAACCACTCCCCCCCCAGACCTCTAGCCTATCGAGCCCGGCACAACCATTATGAAACATTGTCCTCACACAGTTTTTACATATCCCCATCTCCTTCATGTATCAAAACATCCCAACCCTACTAACACTCAAATCCCCTTCTCTAAACTATGATAAAACACACCCTATCAACACCAAACACAATAAATTGATAATTTACATTTCTCTATTCAAACTCACATTTCCTATTTGCATGTCACACAAGCGACATGATCGTCTTATTGCCGTACTAAACCTCCTCTATTTCCGTTCAAAAAATTATTTCAGTGATTCATTTGCCGTTTCGTCACCGCTAGGAAATTAGATTTTCTCCGTTTATTCAGGACAAATTTTCCATCTAGCTAGCTGTTAAATTTTAGACGGAATTATTTTAGCCGAAGCGACACACATCTCAACTGTAACACACACCATTAGCTCAACCATCACCCATCTTCTAAAATTAACAGTCCAAGCCGATAACAAATTTCACAAATTTCATGGCTAACCATGATAACCTAACATCAAATACCAACACCATGTTCTACAAGCATATATCACAGCACAAAATTAAAACGGGAAATAACCGGGGGCGGTAAAAATAAAGAATAACTTAACCCCGACACTACATCATCGTTAACACCTGTGCCCCCTCCTGACCGTCTAACCAGAACCCACAACAACGATCGAGAGCCACTTAATCCTCATGAATGCCAGTGAAAACTAGATTAGTCGGTACACACTGATGATTTTTTGCGAGAAGTGGCGATTATATTAAAAAAAAACTATCAAGGAGCAAGGTTCCCAAAGCAATAAAGATATTTATTATTTATCATAAAACACGTAGACTCATTTAAGCCAATCATTTCCATTGTATGAAGTGCGAACTTTACACGTAGAATACACCACATATAAAAGAACTAGACAAAATGTTATCAAATAAATATCGCCTTTGATCAGGGTAAGTACTATCACAAAAGACAATCTTTAGTTACGGACGGCCCCAAAAGAACCCTTCAACCACACACGTAGTGTATTATGGACAATCAGCATACAATCACCCACTCAATCGCCAACCACCGATCACATCTCTTATGGCAGTTCTTACACTTTCAGGCGCAGGCAACCGAAACATATGCCATCATTCCACTCCCACCAATTCCAATTCGTATAAGATACTAAAGCCTCGCATATGAACATTCCACCCAAGCCGACAAGCAATCTTCAAATACAAATCTGGATTCCCCATATCATCGATACCAACTAAAGAACATGCCGTGAGTGTGAACAGGCGTGGTAGACTCTTTCTATTAACTTATATCGCCCATAATAGTCATATAATCTGATACACTTACACATCATGAGATCGAGCAGAACTCGTCTAGTAATATTTTATGCTATTGAAGTCATTTTACAACACCTTCATTCTATATCTCTTAGCACAACTAAGGCGAACTCTCCTGCTCCCACAGTTCAAAAAGAACAGTCGTCTCTAAACTATTATAATCCGCGTTGAGCGGCATAGTCAACAATCACACTTGAAACAACGGCGATTACATTCACTTCTAAAACTACCTATTCACACAAACCTCACAAAACACAATGATCATACTAACCTATCTAACCTCGTCGAAATAGACATGCATGTCTCCAAACGTTAAAAGCAGCCAGAGCGTCCTAAATCCATAAACTTCGAGCGCATGATACACCAACCATCAAGAAAGTGTCAGAAGCGAACGCTATGGCGAGAATTCGAGTGGACTAAACAACGTTGCGCGCAACACACATCATTATCAAACACTTCAACCCCTGACAGCCAATCTAACAAGCCAACACTCTTAACTTAATAGTCTTTAATGTGATGCTAACAAGTGAGCCAACAATCTGTTTCCAGAAGAAATCACACCTTTAGCTTATTCATCTCAGTTGATTTGCTCGCGTAGAACATTGGTACATGAGACAGTAACAATTTAAACCATAACTAAATCTAATAAAACTATATATTGAATTGTCGTCGGGTGATGAGCGGTGGTGACCGGTAGACACAATGGCGTGGAGGGGGTGGGCTGGTGGCGAGACACATACGATATTAGTTTACAATAAATGATGGTCAAAATTCAAACAACGGACTGGAGTTTCAATAAAATATATGATATTGGAATGCTCACTACATCTGATTTTATCCCAGCGAATATTACAAAAGATTGCTTAAGAGCAGGTATCGCTTCATTACTAGAGTAGGGAAAACCCAAGACAAATTTTAGAAATCACACAAGATATCGACCGCCACCGCAAAACCAATAATTCCCAGACCTAGCCTAGCCAACCAGTCTCGTCGTGAGACCAGTAGAGGTCATTGGCGTCGAAGAATGTGCCTCAGCACCTCCTACAGCTCGTGCACCTCTTACATTCTCAGACAAACAGTCTAGGACGACCACCAAAATGCAAGTTCCATTTCATCGGTCATCTCTCTAAGCAATCTTAGCGTAAGTGACGTACAGCTCTTTCAACAGTCTATTTACACCAGCGGTAGAAGCATAGCAAACTCAGTTTTCCTTCTAGTGAAACTCTACAGAGTCAGAGGAGTGCGCACAAAATACCCTTCCGCGCCTAAAGACTTCTAAGACATCATTTACGCGGAGAACACGCCATGAGTCTCATTCGAGATTTCTCTGGCACATCTGAGTCAATCTTTTCCTAGACACTATATAAAGTGTACCAATAGTAAACAAAGTCTTACTCTGCCATTGGCTCTAGAAGAAATTTGCTTATCGATAGGTATAGCCCCAAGAGAATTTAGTTTTACTATACGGTGTACTCTTTATTGTTGGTGTACTGTCTATAAATGAGCCAATGGTAGCTTCTACATGAGAAGGAACACCCTCAGATTTACGTACATGCAGTTTTCAATAAATTGGAGTTCAATTCATGTTTGCCTTGTACCAAAGAGAAAATCTGTTAACATGAGAAGGAACACCATCAGATTTTAGCATCAGGCACTTTAATATCACACAAGAAAGAATAAATCGGAAATACCTAATTCCAAGATAATAATGGGTCGGAAGTTTATATCGATCTCACAATAGTTCTACCTATAAGAAAGGATCCTCCAAAAGAGTGCGAGGTACACAAAAAAGATTGAATGACAATCCACGAAAAACCAAAAACCCCACCAGTCCAACATAGGCAAAAGTTCGCTCCAAATCATTTCGGAGACAACGATTATCGCACCGGGAAACACACACCTTGCATATATGGATTATAAATCCCATGCGTTATGGTCCGTTAAATAAAAAATTCATAGTCTCATTTTCAATTCGACTAGAGAATTAGTTTTTTATTGCTTAAGTTCTGTGCGTGTTGTCTAATCCTATTTGAGGTAACGTCCTTCAAGATTGTTGGGCTAAATTTTAAGTGTTCATCAAACATTATTTTTATTTACAATCTTGTTGTTTTACTTTAGACTAGTGTCAATACAAGTTTGCTTCTCTTTGACGGGACTTAGGAGGTTGTGCCGGAGTACACAACTCGCCAAAGTTAGCTTATACCTGCTTAAGGGACAAAGACAGCGGGTTCCGCGCGGGGAGCCCGCCGCCCCCTTTAGCACGGGGTTAAGGGGCAGCGCCCTTTGCAGGGAGTTAAGGGGCAGATGCCACCCTTGCTGGGGTAGTTCACCCTGCCCCCAAGAAAGAGGTGGGGACGAGTTCGGTAAAAGCCCCAAAACAATACAACGATTTTACTAATCCGGAGTATACCAAATATTTTACCCCTTCCTCAAATCTCCCAAAACGAAAGTCCCGCGCACTTATTCCAACCATACACAACGGTTTATGCATATTAATCGAAAATAAACTGAGCATTTGGCGGTTACGATGTATAAACATACTTACGTCTCATTTGCAGAATAGAGATCGATACACGTAACAATACCCTCTAAATAGTTTTCTGAGATCTATTTCTCGTGTCTTGTAGAATTCGAATTGTGCCAATCTGGTCCTTTATCCGAAGTTCAAAGGATTTTGTGAAACGCAGGCAATAAAGGTCGGCGAATACTCTTACTAATCTCTGAAAAGACTGACATAGTACACACACACATTCATATGTATGATCTTTCAAGATTATATAAAAAACCATACAACAACACCAACATAAATTCCTACAAAGATTGAAGTATTTCATGGTTTCATTATGCAAGACTTCAGCTGTTTAAGGGATATACTGCGAAGTATTTATGGGGAAGTTGCGACATAAGTTTTTGAGGGGAATGATTTTAGGCCTGTGTACAAAACGAAGATGGGCACTTCTTTCTCACCACGTTAAAGTTGTATACGTGTTGAGTAGCCTCTATGCCTGAGTTTGTGGAGATCGAATAATCGCTATAGCAGACAAAGCAGACAATGCAAGTGGTGCAGAATGAACGAATACTCAATCACAGTACGTGGACCACATCCTTCAGAAAGGGTATGTCGGTATGCACTTATTGATGTATAGAACACCAAAACATGAGTTTCGCAAAGGAGTACAATTGTGGACCAAATTAATCACAAAATACATGGGCAGACACACATAGACTCTCTAATCTAAGAAGTTTCATTGTTAGTAATGTGTAATAAATCAACAAAGATCTGGTTGATTCAAGGTTACATGTGATTGATCTACAATATCTGAATCTATCCTTTCATAATTCTGGGGACAGTCTTACACAACACGGTTTGACATATGGATGAAGTCCATTTTTGTGTCTCCGTATACATAGACAACTTCCACCTCTCAATGGAAGGTTTTTAAACACAGTTTTTATAAACAAAACAAGGAAGTTGTCTCTGGTACAACTAGGAAAGTCACTTTCACATAGATAATCTTTAAGGGCGGAAGAAATGTGGCAAAGAAAGGGGTAAAGAAATTGTTTGGTTCTTCTTCGATTAACATGATATAAAAGGTACTATACCAAGAATAACTACAAGAACAACAAAGTGAAAGTAAATAAAAAGGAAGTATGCATGAAACAACAAAACGGATCTAACAAAAAGCTCTAAATCATGACTTGTTTACGAATTAAGTGTATGCACAAAACTATCACATGGTAAACGAAAAGGATGTTCGATCCAGTGTTAAAAACGAACAATGTTTAGGGTAACACATCTGGTTTAGGACAAGGATCTAAGTGATCCCTAATAACATCACACTTAAAGGTCTAAAATTTTGACTGATGTTAATAGTCTCTTTTGATCATTGATAGTGTCGTATAGTTTCTGGAAATAGTTCACATGTGGTATAAGAATGATGTATTTGCTTGGTGGATTGACTCCTGTGGTGAAAACTTAATACATACTTGTAAGGATCGTTGCTTAGGCGTTGATTTCAACGTTTTCATCTGGTGCAAGATGGATCCGTGCTTCATATAGGCGACGAGTCAACCAAAACCAATACACTATGGTCGTTGGGAAATTTGTTGTTTAAGAATATCCAGTTCGTGGAAAACTAGTTACTTATAGTTAGTTGTTGACTAATACTACCGCAGGGTTTAGAGAAAAACCTCTCATCAGTTCGGGCAGTGAGCTCCCGTGTTAAATTAGTTTGTGTTTGCGTAAACAATCTGCTTATGAAATCTGAAAAGTAGAGCGTCTTATTCATCGACATGGTGTAATTAGTTTGGTTTTGCTTACTATAATATTGGCATGTTTATGTTAAGTCTCAATAAAGTTCCTAATACTTTTAGTAGTGTTTGCATGATTAGTTCTAAAGATTTATTCTTATTATGTAGCATGCCACATTTAGATACACGTTCCACTATAAACGAATACTTGTTGAAGCAACCACTGAATAGCATAAGCCGAATAATATCCAAATAAGCCATCAGCCTCTATATAAAGCCGAACAACAAACACCACGGGCCGTGTAAAAACATGAACCCACAATGCTACTAAATCATTAAACCCTTAAAAACACAAACAAACATATACATAACCAATAAACTATAATTTCATGACTATTTTTGGGAGAGGCGACCTGAATTTTGTACATATAATCTGATACAAGGCCTAAATTCATTAAAACCCTTCAAAACATATTTATTTCATAAGCTCACGTTTCTTGTGGCTTATATAACGGGCTTATCGCTTATTCGGTTTTCGGCTTATGTTTCACAAAGACTCACTATATGTGGTTGGCTGATAATTTTGAGAACTCTTTCTCTATGGCTTTGTATAAGCTTATCTCATGCCCAGAGGCAAGCTTATATAAGCCCAGAAAAGTTCATATATACAAGCCCACTAAAACATAAGCCGAAAACCCAATAAGCCTTAAAACACCCCCAAGCCCGCTATATAAGCTGAAACAAACAATCCCTAAAACATGAACCATGATGCTACTAAGTAATTAAACCCTTAAAACCACAAAACACAAAACAAACATATACATAAGCAATAAACCATAATTTCTGACATTTTGGCCGACTAATTTATACAATTTATAATCTATACAAGACCACAAGTATTCGGCTATCATTTGGAGGTAACGACACTGCCCTTTGGGACTTAACCGAAAGAGAGTATATTAGACCTAGAACGAGATCTAACGAATGTAGGTCTCTCGCCCGAAAGCCCCCGGCCCTCTCCAATCTCTTCGAAACTTCAATCCATCTCAATACCAATGCTCATTTCCCAATCGCGTAGTTCATACTAATCACGCAGACGGGGCTGGTCCCATCCAAGGATTAAACCAGTGAATCCGTCGTCGCCACCCCAAAATGATTGAAACCACACCAATAAGCCTCTGCCCAAGGGGGATTTTCTCATACCCACCAAGTCGCCTGTCGCCTGATGCGTCCCCTGCACTGCTCCCGCATCCTAAGGGTAGTGTTTGTTTCGGCACTAAAATAAAATGGGCGCGTACGATAAATAGCCTTATTTTGGTTTTATCGGCTTATATGTTCCTAAGCTCGTACTTTTTTGTCGGCTTATTTTCCTGAAAAGCTGTTTTTTCACGGCTAGTTATAAAGCTTGGATCACAATTTATGACATGGTTAAGCTTATATTAAATCTGAATAAAGCCAAGGGTTTCAAAACATAAGCGTAGCTTATGAACAAAAGCCGGCAGCTAATCCAATAACCTTTTAAGCCGATAAACTTAAAGGCGTAAACAAACACTCACAACTAAAAACACTGAACGATTATACTACTAAATGTATATGTCTTGTCTTCGTCTTATAAAGCCCCGCTTTAGGCCTTATTTTGGTTTTGGTGGCTTATGTATATTGCATAACCTCATTTTTTGTTGGCTTAGTTTGAAACTTTTCGGCTTAAATAAGCTTATTATAACATAAGAAACTTATATAAGCCGAAAAGATTCAAAATAAGCCACATAAAGTGAGCTTATGAAACATAAGCCGAAATGCAATTAATTATTAGGGTTTTTGTTCCAGATTATTAGGGCTTCTTTGTTTTGCCTATAGAGATTGATACAGGGTTTTTGTTTACCGTGTACGTTAGGTGTTTGATGAAAGGTCGATTTTTTTTTTATGTTTTTGTGAAAATTACTTAATCTGTAAAGGCTAATTCAGAAGCTTAGTCACTGATTTATTCATATTTACAAACATACATCATAAATCATATATGACTTAGCCCTTAGCGGGTGTTTGTTTCCGCTTATATAACGGGCTTAAAGCTTATTTGGTTTTCGGCTTATGTTTCTTAAGCTCACTTTTTTGTGGCTTATTTTGAAACTTTTCGGCTTGTATAAGCTTATCATGACACGGTAAGCTTATATAAGCCGAAAAGTTTCAAAATAAGTCACTGAAACATAAGCCGAAAACAGCCCACTATATAAGCCGAAACAAACATATACATAACCAATAAACCATAATTTCTGACTTTTTGGCCGACTAATTTATACAATCATAAAACCCTTAAACACATATTCATTTGATCATAAAAACACATATTATCAAAAGGGTATATTCAAAAAACACTAAATCATAAAACTCTTAACAACATATTGATTTGATCATAAAAACACATATTTTCAAAAGGGTATGAACAAAAAACACTAAATCATAAAACTCTTAACAACATATTGATTTGATTATAAAAACACATATTTTCAAAAGGGTATGAACAAAAAACACTAAATCATAAAACCCTTAAAAACATATTGATTTGATCATAAAATCACATATTTTCAAAAGGGTATGAACAAAAAACACTAAATCATAAAACCCTTAAAAACATATTGATTTGATAATAAAAACACATAATTTCAAAAGGTAATGAACAAAATACACTAAATCATAAAACCCTTAAAAATCACATTGATTTGATCATAAAAACACATAATTTCAAAAGGGTATGAACAAAAAACAATAAATCATAAAACCCTTAAACACATTGTTATAAAAAAGGTTATACCCTGGAGATGATGTGATGAGAAAAAGCCAAATGCAAATGACAACATTTACAGGTGTAAACATTTCCATCTTCAAGATTCACCACAAATAATCGACCCATGAAATAAACAAGAAGAAGAACAAATTGTAACAGAAAAAAAAATGGTGGGTTTTTGTTTTTGTTATTTTGGTGTTTTTCCCAGACTTTAGGGGGTGTTTGTTTGGGCTTATATTGCCGATTTATGTGCTTATTTGGTTTTGGGCTTATGTTTTGTAAGTTCATTTTTTTTTCTTATTTTTAAACTTTTTATACAGTTTATTATGTCATAATAAATTTATATAAGCCGAAAAATTTCAAAATAAGCCACAAAAAGTGAGCTTAGGAAACATAAGCCAAAAACCAAATGAACCATAAGCATGCTATATAAGCCGAAACAATCAGCCCTATACGAGCCTCATGAGTCATGTCTAATTGTATTGTTTGCAGATCTTGTGAGGTGTGTACGTTTAACGACGGCCACAAAAAGAGTAAAATATATTTGAGTTAAAAACGAATTGCCTTCCTCAGGTAATCTAAACATGGAAAATATTACCCGTTTAGTTATTGAAATAAATAAATTAAAAAAATTGATCAACTCTCGCTTGAAGTTACTATCATAAATTTTACGCGGAATATTAATTAATCAGTTAAGATTACAAGTGTAATTTTGCAAAGAAGTATAAGAAAATGAAAATTGTAATGATTATGTTTTTTTTTAATTGTGTGTTTTGTCTCATGACAATTATTTTGAGTAAGAGAAAGTATTTGCATGTACTTTCCGAACTGTTGATTTTCCTTTAGTGTTTCGGAATTAGTAAATGTGTGGTTGCCATCGACGTATCCTAGACCATTT
>BQNB010072650.1:0-27249 GCA_026074375.1 Tanacetum coccineum
AGACCATAGGCTGCTTGCGGCGGTAATCTCCTATTTTATTTCATGCATGACTGAATGTTTAATGTTGTTGATTTGAACTACTTAGGTTTATTTCGGATGTTTTGCATGTCTTGGTATTGACGTGAACCCCTTTTGCTTCAATACAAGAGGCCAGTTATCTTTCATGTTTGTTTGGGTATTTTCATGACACTTTATGTCTATACTTTGTTTACTTTATGCATTGTAGTTCTCTATATAAACGCCATTGTGTTGTGATGATATCCATTCTCGTTACGTCTCGCGTTTCCGCCTTGGCGGGGTGTGACAGATTGGCATCAGAGCCATTGGTTATAGAGAAGTAGGTGGTTTGACCTAGACTATAACTTAGGAGTCCTTCATATAGATGCATAATAGGATCTATGTGTTTAGCTATCTAGGCATTTTGTTTTCTTGCATTTTTTGAGTTTTATTTTGACCCACTGGCTACTCGATATCAGAAGATCTAAAAGAGGAGCCAATTGAGGAGGAGCCTCTCGAGGAACCGAATGAGGAAGGTTAGTTAGAAGAGTTGGAGAAGGAGACCGACTGAGATCTCTTGTCGGATGCTCGTAGTAGTCCTGAACCCGCGGAGGCGGGTGACTCTTGCAAAAGCAAAGTCAAACCCAAGCGAGGCCCAACATAAGTTTATCCCGTCTTTTACCTTGACACGTTACTATCGATTATTTCTTTTGGATATTACGTATTTTTTGGCGCTTCAAGACCGTCGTGTTCTTTCTGTCATTTTCAATTTATTTTTATATAAATAAATATTGCTTTGATGGAGCATCGTTTATGTGTTATATCAGAGTGGTTTAAGATGTGCAATGTGGTATATGTGCATATATGTGTGTTATCATTGAGATATGTAGTTTTGAAAGTAAGTACACATGTGAAAGGATGCACTTATAATTATGGATGGCTAACATAATTATAAAGGCATCACACACGTAGACTGGTGACCATGATTGCATTGATCAGTGTTTGTTTATAAGCTGGTAGTGTAATATGTTGTGATATGTGTGATCATGATAAGGATGGTTATATAGTTATGGAATCCCTCTTACACCTAATGCGCGATATGTTAGGCTCAGTTGCATTGATAGTAAGTTTCCCTTCTATCTAACGTTTGTGAATACCCCGGATACATGTTATTATTATTATTGCGATTATTGAGTTCGTTTGTCTGCTTAATTATTTGCTCGGATATATAACCCTCATTTTAGCATTCCTTGTTCATACCATGTTGGTATGGATGATCTAACTTTTCTATCTCGGCGTCTTGATGAATATTGGTTGTTCGGATCTGCTTCTTTGGATATTGGTACGTTTCATTGGTTCTTTCGTTGTATTGATTACTCGTATGAGTATCAAAATTTTCTTTTAAGCACTAATTGTTCCTAACATATTAGTGCGGATCATTACTCCGTTCTTTATATATCCTTTGGTTTTCGTAACATGTTGCGGCATGTTAGTACCGACGCTTTTCAATGGTTGTTCTTTTGATCGTGAGTACGGATGAGTCTTTACGTTCTTCTTTTGGTTCGTAATGTCTTCGTATGAATTTCTCTTGTGCATGTTCGTTTCACTGTTATTCTGACTATATGGTTCCTTGTACTTCCTTTCGCTTTCAAACAATAGAATTGTGTTAGAGTCTTTACGGTATTTTACAATCCCTATTGGTATTACGATGTCCTTTGTTTGAGTAATATATTTATATTGATGTCGAGTTATGAAAATCCTTTTGAAGTATATCTTGATGGTGTTTGGGAAAAACTATTTTTGAAATGATCTTATGAATACGTTATGACATCGCTTTTATGTGAATGTCTCTTTATGAAAACTATGTTTACAATGATTTTTATAAAACGATGTGATAAAGGTTGACTGTCAATACTATGTTTAAAATGATATTTATGAATAAGATATGTTTAAAATGGTCTTTACAAATAAGATATGAAACTAATTTTTTTAATGGTTAATAAATTTTATTTTTATTATGAAAAGTATATTTAAAATGATTCATAACGGTAAGACGCGATACACCGTTAAATAATTGTCTCTAGATTTTTTTTATGAAAACCATGTTTAAAATGAATTTTATAAAGATTATATTTAAGATGATTTATTTTTTTATATATGTTTAAAATGATTTTTATATTTAAAACGACTTTCTTTATTATTTAAAATGATTTTTATAAAAACAGTATTTTGTTGGTTCTTTCGAGTAAAGTCGATTATTGATATAAGAATTCTATCTTTCTCATTTATCAATTTTGAAACGTATTGTTATCCGTTACGTGTTTCTTTTGTCTTGGTACGCTTTGTTGACTCTTTTGTTTGCGTTTCCTATCGGTATAAATACTTTGTCCTTTTCTTTTAAGGATTCTTATGACATTTGATTCGGATCTATTTGCACCTGTGAAACCCCTTATATATTTTCTAGCCCTTGGTTCGATATTTGTTTTCTACCCTATTTGATAGTTCGTAACTCTTAGAACCTTGAGGATTCGTTTGATATATCTCTCTCTATACGAATCAAGATGGCACTCATACATGTGGAGCGATGCTCTAACACTAGTGATTAGTGTCTCCTACAGAATAAGGACAGTTCAATTTCATGTGCTATAGACTATTAGAGTGAACTAGTCTGACCACTACAAGAATCTCTCAGGATCGATGACTTATTTGACCAGTTCAAGGTTCACGTTATTTCTCTAGGGATAGATCTTCGGAATCTGGTTTTTCATCATTGAGAAAAAGAGTGCATGAAAGAAGATATTCCAAGAGCGTTCTATGTCTTATTCAGGACCAGCGGCTATAACAATCTACATAGCAGTTCAATAGGTTAAACCTTTTGGATTAACCATTACACCAACGGTTTTCATAGACTTAAAGAACCGGGTGTGCAAGCCGTATTTAGACAAGTTTTTCATTTTGTTTATCTATGATATCTTGATCTACTCGAAATCTAAAGGAGGAACTCGAGGGTTTACTTGAAGTTGGTGTTGGAAGCCGTTGAAGATGGAAAAGTTGTTGCCCAGTTTTCCCAAGTATGAATTCTGGCACATGCGAAGTGTCTCTTGTCTCAAGAGGCTAACAGAGTATATACAACTAACTCGACATTAGCGAGTTAGCTGTCGAGGGGCTTACATGCCATCACGAATAGAAAGCTATAGAAGCAAATTAGAATAAAGTGACTCTAAGTATTGCGCACATCGCGAAGACATCTCAGCATTACTCTGGAATAATTAGTCCTTGTACTTAGAGACATCAGATTCTCTCTAATCGACTACATTTGCTAGGTATGCATCGTGTTCACAATTAGAGAAGTTCTTCTAAGAGGAGGCTACAACTATTACTGGAAAATTGGTCAAATCATAACGCACACATTGGTGCTACAATCTTCAGCTACTTCTGCCTACAACGGCTTATCGCTCTACGAACAACAGAAGAATGAAGCATAATAGATACGTGATACGGCCCACTATAGAGGATCACAACCTACTTTCTTGAGCGATATCATCGAGTCTTCTTTCAGACTTGAAGTGGAAATTTATGGCGATGCACCAATATTGTCATTGCAGAGCTCCCAGAATAGTGAATACACGAAACATAGTGTGCTATGGAGTACTACTACGCGAGACAGCGGCGAGAGCATAGGAATTAGGTCGTAATGTCATCTGTTCACATCAAACACAGATGCAGACCGTGATAGCTACAGACTATAGAGAGCGGAACAGCTCACAAGTGACACATGCTTAAAGTTCCCAGACAAACATAGTCGTGACGTCTGGTCTCGATCTACACGAACTAGATTGGTATCACGATGTCAAGGAAGGGTATGCGGTGGAGCGTTTTCAGGTTTATATTGCAATAGGCGAATATCCGGTAATAGACATATGTATGAGTACTAATTATTCATCATTACATAATGAGGACTCGTGGTGCGCATATAGACTCAAAGCTAACATTAAAAGAACTACAATTCAGGGAGCGATAAGACGTTATTATGACCTTGAGAGATAGGGTATGGGATGCCGGAGGGTAGGGGTGCTAAAAGGATATTGCGACTCTTATGTTAGCAATTGTTTTTTGACTTTTTAAAGGTGAATGCTAAACATCAAAGACCAGTCAGGTTTAGTGAACAACTTAAAGATACCCGAGTGGAAGTAGGAATATATAACTATGTGACTTTCATACAAGGTTGCAAAGATCAAGGTAGTGTGCATGAATAGGGTTTGGGTATAGTCGATAGACTGACTAAGGTATGCCCAGTACATGGTAGTACAGAAATTTTTAAAATGGAGAATTAGGCAAGACTTTAACACTAAGAATGTTAACAAGGCATAGAGTCCATGTGTTCGAACATCTTAGATACTTGGTGGAAGGATTTAACTTTATGGCTTTGGTAAAAATACAAAGCATTGAGAACACGGCTAAACATGGCGTAACTAAATCATCCTCAAATGGTAGACAAAGTAAGAGTACATTCAAACTTTTGAAGGATTATGTTGAGAGCATGCGTATTGATTTTTTTGGGTGGGTAATTAGGATACTCGTCAACCCTTCAACCCGAGTTTTCTATAATAATAGATATCAATTCGGGTTTGTATGAAGGAAGTGTAGGTTCAACATGTTCTGTAGCTGAAATTAGAGAAATACAGTCGATTTTGGACCAGATATGGTACAAGAGACAACAAATAAGGTGACATTGATGTAAAGGAAAAGCTCAAGCGGCTAAAGATTTCCAAAAGAGCCATGTTGGCAAATATGCGTAAACATTTACGAGTACACGCAGTCAAACAAAACACAGATGCTAACAGTGACAAGTTGAACTAAAGTGTCGTCTTGGAAAGAAGTAGTGCATTTTGGAAAGTAAGAAATGTTAGCACCAAGATATGTGGGACTATTTAAGATCATTAAAGGGATCGGTCCTATGGTCTATTGATTAAATGGCTCAATAATTTTTAAGTACGTAATATTATGATGCAACAAATAAATTATAAAGAAGTATTTAGCGGATACAAATCTCCATGTGCATTTAAAAAAAATTAAGGTAGACAAAACTCTTCGTTTTGTTGAAGAGCCTATTGAGATTATCGAACGTGAGGTTAAAAGTATGAAGCATAGTAGGATTCTGATAGTTAAGTCCATTGGAACCTCGACAAGCGAGATTTCAATAGAGGATTTCAGAAAAGAAACTAAGGTATCCACACTTGCTTGTTAAGCAAGCTATCATTGGAAGTACTAAGTAAAGTTGGAAACATAGGGTTATTGGCAGACTTTAGTGTACCCTTGAATGTTCTGAGGTGGTTTGGTTAATGTTATATTTTGAATAAACTCGAAGTCGAGCCGATTCTTTAAAAACGTTGAACTTTGTAACAACTCATAACTTAGTTCCAGAGACATTTCTTATTTGATGAGTTGCGGTTAGGTTAATGAATGACGTTGTTACACAACTTAAGGTTTTTGATGAGTTTCCTCGAAAGACGGGTGATGGTTCATAGTTGTTAGATGTTATTTTTCTTAAAGTTTGTATGATGCTATTATGTACCCTTTATGGGAAAGCGACGTTGTAAGCGTGGGTTTTTGATCGTGAAGTTAAATAAGAATCAAAGTTTGCCCTAAGGTCAACTGTAGGACCGAGAGACCATATGAAAGCAAGTACTAAACACCGATTGTTTTGTTGATGTGATGTATGAACCTATTAGATATATCTCAGGACGAAATATCCTAAGGAGGGGATTACTGTGACAACTAAAACTTGCTTTGAGCAGTTAGTCAAACTGTTGGGTATGACTTGAGTTTTCACTATGGTGGTTATGATAATTATGTTTTTTATGTTCTTATGTGAGTTTTATTGGTTACAAATCCATGAGTCGTGATCGACTCATGTGATGAAGTTATAGTTGATATGGATACTTTCATTTATGTTCACATTTTAGTGATAATAAAATATGATGGTAACAATTTTTATGTTGTTACGTATTATAAATATGTATATGTAATACGTATTTAGATAAATAGGAATGCGCGAGGATAGAAAATTTAGGTTTAGAAATTTAGTTAATGGGAATTTTTAGAGTATTATTAAGTTGAGAAAATAAAGTATGAAGTGAATTTATTTTTAGGTATTTAAAACTAGTTTTATTTAGAAGGATGTCTAAATAAAAAAGGTTTTTATAAAAATAAAAACAAAATTAAGTGTTTTGTGTAAATAATAATAATAAAAAAAGTTGTTTGGCCGGTTTAAGAAAAAAAAGGAAAACTAATTTTAGTAAAAGTAGGATTCTAATTTGGTAATTATCTAAATCACTTTTTCTTCATTATAAATACAAACCCCTCACCCCTATTTTTTTTTAAAAATCGGACGAATCAAAAGCAGAGAAAAAAAAAGATTTTTTTATTCATGATCAATTTGGTGATTTAAGGTTTTAAGAATTAAGGATCAATGTATGTTTAAAAACTTTAATTGTTTTAATTTTCTTTTTAATTCATGTAACAATAAAGTGATGGATAAATTAGGTTTCATAAAAGCTGTAAATTATGAAGTATAAACTTACATTAGAAGTGTTTAGGGTTTAATTAGAATCATATTGATGTATTCGGTTAGAGTTAGAACGCGATAAAATTGAATTTAGGGTTGAGCAGAATTTTGAGTCATCTTGTTTCGAATGTTATCACATGATTGGTAACGAGATTTTTGATGAATCTTATGTCCTATTGATAGTATCACAGCAAGCGAGTCTAGTTTCCCCCAGAAAATCCAAGCCTCGAAAGATTTTTTAAGGACGGGAAGTCCACATATGTTGGTTACGACGAAAAGTTGTCCATGATCAATACATAGAACGGTCAGATTAGGTCATGTTTGTGAGGGTAAAACTATACTTAAAGTGAATTAAGCTTTAGCCCCTTCTAAAATCAGTGTCCTAAGTATGGTAGTTAAGTGATATCTTTTGGTGTGCAAATCAAATCCGAATTAGGGCCAGTGTTGAAGTTTGATTTTATTTAATGTAGTTACACAATTAAGTAATACTTGGGAATCAACCAGGAAGTTAATATATTCATAAATACCATGGGTGAGTGTTTGGTAAAAATTTATGAAGGTCATTAAGTAAGGGTTTTGGGTACGTAAAGAGACACTAAAATTCTGCAATTCTGAGTTAATTGTACGTACTACGGGTAAAAGTGTTACGTAAGAAGGTTAAATGTATGGGCATGGTGTCGGGGTGACCCATAAAAGAAACAAAGAAAAATAGGAAAAACGAAAAACAAAAGAAAAAGGATGGTTAACTAAACCCTTATACATCCATCATATGTGTGTTACATGGACTAGAGCTTTTATCTTGGTCGCGTGTAACCGTGTTTATTTATTTGTATAGTTGCGTGTAGAGATTTAGAAGCTGCGTTTGAGTATCCAGGTGAGTTATAGTCCTATTTATATTAATAATATTATAATAAATATTTAAAAAATAATTAAATAAATTATAAAAATTTTTTAAAAATTTAAAAATATTTAAAAATATAAATTAAATAAAATAATTAATAAAAAAAAAAATAAATTAAATCAAGATATAAAAAAAAAAAATAAGAAAAAATTTATTATATAAAATTATAATACAAAAATATACTAAGTTTTTCTTTAGGATGGAAGTGATGCAAAAGATGTTTCAAAATGTTTTGATTCTGTGATTATATGGTTCAAGTTACACATGGATATTTAAGTAGCTATTATATGTTATGTGCTGCATGTTGTATGATGTTGCATTGTTCTTCACCTACTTTGTGGGCAAGAGGTTTCGCCTACTTGGTATGGGGTATGAACCTGAGTGTGTGCTACGTAACAAGATCCTGGGATTTGGGGATTTCATTCCTCTCCATGACTATTTTTGTTGCATTGGATCAGGGGACACGTTCCATCCCAATTGAGATTCTTAGTTGCATGAATGCTAGCATGTATAATAGCCAACTTAGTTGTCCTGCCATGTTTTGTTTTTTTTATAATCACGGTAATTGATTTAAATCTTGTATTGGTGTCGTAAAACCTATAACTCTCACCAACCGTTGTGTTGACGTTTTAAGCATCAATTTTTCATTAGCGTTATAAGTGTTTGAAGTAAATAAAAGGGCTAAGGAGCCAATTGGGCTCATGGAAGTTCCCGTTTGATTTCGTTTCGTATTTTGTTGCATGAATTCTTGAATGTTTTTAATAGGTTTGTGAGACATTGTCTTTGTATTGATGAGACCCCTTTTTTCTGTATTGATGAGACCCCTTTTTTCATTAATACAAGATGCCGTTCTTTTGTTTTCGGTATTGTCATGACACATCGTGTCTTTTATATTAGTTATGCATGTAGTGATTCACTATTGTTGACAACCATGTGTGTGATGATATCCATGATGTTTACTCCTGTGTTTCCTCCGCCTGGCGGGGTGTTTACCTAGGTGACTTCCCATATTCTTGAATATAATTACACCTGTAAGTTCTTGTTGAGCTTAGTCATGGCTTGTTCCTTTTTTGTTCCAGACTCTTGTTGGCAAAACAATCTCTTTCCTTTCAATTATCATTTCTACAGAAGCAGTCTTGCTTCTCAACTTAGAACTTTTCCTCTTTCTTCTTCTCTGTAACTTCTGTGCAATTCTTCATCACCTTCAATTTGAGAATTGTAATGTTATCACCATTCGTTAGCATTGAAATTGTTAGCTTCTAGTCAATGAAACTCTGGCTATCCCTTCCTTTCTTCTTCATCAAGTTGTTCTTGCAATCCTCAGAGCATCTTTATTACCACAAAGTCTATCTTGCTCTAGATGCAACATTGTTTTCGTCGAAACAGGTTTCCATCAGCTGCCTTTCATAATAGCTTTGCCTTTATATCTTTTCTCTTTGGCTGTGCCACTTCTTCTGATGATACTAAAATTTTCACACAGTTTGAACTTCAGGGCGGCAGTACTAACTTTCATCACCAGCAAAACTAACTGGACATAAGCAGTACTAATCAGGCACGCAGTATAAACTTCGTTAGGAGCAGTAAACTCAAAATCAGGTTCCAAATCATGCTCATGCCTCCCCTGAGTTTGTGCACCCATCTGTACCAGAGTAATTCCCTCATCTTCATCAAGCTGAGCAATCTTCCTCCCTTGTTTGGAAGGATCCTCCAAGTCACCTTCATCTTCTGAAACAATAAGTCTGACCTTTCTTCTAGCTTTGCTTGACTTAATTCTGTTTCTCGTAACTTCTTCACCTTTTTTTCCCAAAAAAAAAAAAATTGAAAAATAAATGGAAGCTTTAGTGTAAGTAGCACCATATGTCAGTTTGGTCTACTTCAAGTCGGATTCCATACTGTCCACTTTCTTGGACAATATGGTACAAAGAACCGTTAATTCATGAAGTGCTGCCCTCATCACTTCCAAGTGAGTGAACTCTCAAGAGAGGTGAATCGTGGGGGCATGGTAGCAGCCTCTTCTGCAACATGGGTTGTTTGCATAGATGGTGGTAAAGTTGGTGGTTGTGAGGTAGATGGAGCACTGGTGGGTGTGTGATGGGACTCAACTATGACTGCTGATCCTTCCTGAAAAATTAGGCCCTGAACAAGCATTGTTGGAAACAATGGAATGTCCACCCTATTATAACCTTTAGAAATCCTTCTCATATTGCCAAAAAGTTTTTGAGTAAGAGTAGGAGCAAGATAAGTTCTTTTGTGAGGTAGAAGCTGTCTTTTGTGCTTGTTAAAAAAGATTTGTATAAATCTTGGATACATTAAATTTTTTTGAATGATTATCCAAGTTTTGACATGCATCAAAACTCAATTTAAAAAAAATTAAAAGGTTCTGTTTGTGGCCAACAAAATGAAAACAGTGGCATATGTGGCTACTAAATTAATCCCAAGCAGTTTTCTTAGCACTCAAACAATGAAGGATGGTATGAATCAAAAACCTCCATTGAGGGGAAAAGTGTCCCTTTTGAAAAGTTAATCTGTTAGAATTGGATACATACCCCATAAGTGCAAGTTGCTCAAAAATTTTAGTATTAGGTAAAGTACTAATACCATCAGAATCTTCTAGCTTAAGATGCCTCCTTATAGATGCTTCAGTAACAATCTTAACTCTCTCATCAATGGTAGCAGTTATTTCCATCCCTCCATTCTCAGATGTGCTTGCAGAAGCAGTTTGCCAAAACTGGTGGATGAGTAAAACATAGATGGTTGGATTTTTAGTAAGAGCATACTGAATATGAGTAGAATTGAGAAAATACACTATCTGATGAAATCCTTCACTTCCCTCTGGTTTCTTCAAGAAGGCGACCATATTATGTTTGTCACAGAAGTCCAAATTTGCCATTCGATTTAGAAAAGTAGGATTAGGGTTCTGGGTTATGATTGTGGATGAGAGTATGTATGTTTGGTAAAGGTAATTGAAATAATAGATAGTACTTAAGGTTTTTGATTGGATCGACTGAATAAAATTGAGTATTTATCTTGAAGAAATCTTGATATATAAAGAAAGTTCAAGATTTATCCAAATCAAGGAAACCTATAAGCAAAGTAGTTGGCGGAAATATCTCAACGGCTATCTTTAATTAATGAAATTATGTTATGCCTCAAACAGTACTAACGGTCAACCAACAGTACTAAGTTTAGCCTAACAATACTAACTTTAAGCCCAGCCGTATTAACTTTACCCAGCAGTATTAAGATATGCCTGGCAGTACTAACTTAATACTGGCAGTATTAAGTTTATGCCTGGCAGTATCAACTCCAATTCTGTTCTAACAAGCATTTCCATCATAAATTTAAATTCTCACAAGCTCTCTTTCTGTTTTTCAGCTCACTATATATCTCATTTCTTTTTCTCACCAATTCACTCTTTCTGTTTTTATATCACACAACTCTCTTTATGCTTTTCATCTCACTATATCTCTCATTTCTTTTTCTCACCAATTCAGATAGTTTTGTACAATGTTCCATCAATTCCATTAGTTTCATGCTGTCCTATCCACTTCCAAGTATGTGAACTCTTGAGAGAGGTGGTCATTGGACTATTTAGATGTAGTCTCAAATCTAGTTTGAGCATCTACACCCCCTGATATGGTATCTTGGCACATGGGACCACTACCTGAACCAGTTCCCTAAGGACTTGACTCATTAAGTGTTGACATGGATTGGATCCTATTGATGTTACCATTGTCCTGCTCTGCTTCTAAGCTAGAAGGCAGATATGGTCGTGGCGGCCCTGTTTCCTTCGGTCACCCAACTTCTATGACAAGCCTCAATCACCAATCCTTTTTCAGGGGGACCACCAGACTGAGGTATCTTAGTGTCCCGACCTCTTTTTGGTATTTGACTCTTCACACACTTTTGTTTGATGTTACATGTCCTATCATCTATCTTGACCTGGCATATTGACATAATTAGCCTCCCCTCAATTATTACTTCAGAGGTGAAGCATTCAATACCATGTACTCAATATGCTTAGCCTGCAAATGTTAGTCCAAAACCAAGAATACACAATCCAAAGTATTTTCTTGTTTATCAGTATTAATTATGACTAACAGTTTGAACTAGCAGTACTAATTATACTTAGCAGTACAAACTTTTGCATAGCAGTACTAAATCCTGCCTAGCAGCATTACCTTACAACTACCAGTTTTATTTCCAAATTTATCTCTAATACTATCTCCAAACCATATTAATCATTAGTCTAACAAACACATCTTTAGATATTAAGTAATCTAATGCTAGCAATCAGAATGTTAAACCTGCTAACATCAAATGCCTTTGTGAGAAGATCTGCAACATTGTGATTTGTTCTCCTCTACTTTTTGATGTAAATGACCATAGCAAGTTCTTTAGAGATCCTTGTCATCCTCCTTGTTTGAGTAGCTGAATTTATATCTCCAATGATTTGGTCTTTAGGATGATCCTTGTAAATTCTGGTTGTGGGAATAGGACTGACATTCATGGTGGTTTCCAAGTTGTTAAGGTCAGCCTTTGCACCCATATCTTCATCATCATATGCACCACTAAAGATACCAGTATTTAGAAGATTAACAGTATCCTCCAAATCAGGCATAAGAGAATCAGTTGGAAGATCATCAGCATTAGTAAAAATTTCCCCAACAGCACTAATAGATGGACTAACAGTACTATCTCTGTTAGTGCTGTTAGCATAACCTTCCTTTTGTTGAACAAGTAAATTATCAAATGCAGCTCTGAAATCTTGCACATTCTGGTCATCTTTGTTAGATATAAGAAAAAGACTCGGTCACCCCGTGTATTTTACTGCTTATTATAGCTCGTAGTTTAATAGTTAATAGTACGTTTTTCGGTTTTAAGTCGGGTACGAATACCCGGTATATTGTAAGTACTATATATAGCCTCTTCCAACTTTGGAAGAGGCAAGCTAGTCATAAATTCATTTCACAAAAGAAAACACTTTCTCTCTCTAGATATTCTCTCTAGTGTTTCTCTCTCTAGAAACTAGCCCGATCCAAGAATCGACCCCGTGTTATGATATAGGATATACCACAATTGGTATCAGAGCTTATGGGATGATTAGATCGTGTGTATGTGCGATTTCTTGCTTGATTTAGCTCGAAAAGTGTCCAATAGAAAGTTTCAAGCTCGTTTTTTTGAAGATCGCCGAATTTTGTGTTTGTAATGATAAAGTTTGGGTGTTTCTAGTTGCTATTACCTTGTGGTATTGTGTTGTGCAAAAGAAATCAAGCAAAATCGTTCAAAAGGGTGATTTATAGGTGATTTTGTGTGAAAAACGTCGTTGTTCTTCGTGGAGAGTTGCCAGAAATTCTTCACGGCGGTTTGCTGAAAAATATTATTTTATTAAGTAGGTTACCAACCCTCTGACACACGGCGGGTTGCTTAAGTGGCGAGTTGCTCAAGCGGCGAGTTGTTACTAAGCAGCGGTTTGCTTACCGGCGGTTTGAACAGGCGGCGAGTTGCTCAAAGAGGCGAGTTGTTACTACGCAGCGGTTTGCTTACCAGCGGTTTGAACAGGTTATCAGCGGGTTGAATATTTTAAATAGCAAATTTCTTAATGAAAACTCTACGGCGGTTTGATTAAAATATTCTTCACGGCGGGTTGCTTAACTCTTCGCGGCGGGTTGCTTGGCAGCGAGTTGACTTCGGCGAGTTGCCTTAAAATTACACCGGCGAGTTGTCTTTTATCTTCGCGGCGGGTTGCTTGGCAGCGAGTTGTGTTCGGCGAGTTGCCTTAAAATTCCACCGGCGAGTTGCCTTATTTCTTTGCAGCGGTTTGGTAGCCTTTGGCGGCGGGTTGAGCTTCTGTCTTCGAAATTTGAAATACTTCAAACTCGGGATTTAATATCACTAAAACAAAACACGAATACGTTAACCTCACCACTTTTAACGTACACTCACTAATCATTGATCGATCAAAACATATCATATCATAATAATACAAGATGTCTAGTATGCAAGAAGACATCCAGTGTGCAGGGTCTGATACACGCCCACCAATGCTTGATAGAACAGACTTTGAATCTTGGCAACAACGTATACGTCTGTACTGTCTAGGAAAGGATAATGGAGAGAATATTATGAAGTCCATTAGAGAAGGACCATTTCAGATGGGAACGGTCTCAGATGTTATTACTGGAGGAACCGAGGGTGCGGTTCAACAAGGTCCAGTACGTGCTAGAGTCCTTAACGACCTTCGCTGAGAAAGGAAAGAATAAAGCTATGACATTCTCGAGCACACCAATTCCCAACTCAGGGTATACCAATAGGACATCTACTCTCTCATCAATCACTTACTGACGCTAAAGATATTTGGGAAAAACGTGAAGATGAATTCCTGAAGTTCCCTGAGTTAACAAAGGTGACAGGAATCTCAGTTATATATGAATTTGAACACTTCCGTCAAAACAAATGAGAAGACCAGATCAAGGAAACTACGTTAGGGTTTACAAAGCTTCATTAATGACATGAGAAAACATCAAATGAACCATAGTCCAGGATGCAAGCATAACCTAAGTTTGTGAAACAACATGTTTGCCCTGAGGGAGTAATTCATAACTGAAGTCAAAACTTAAACCGAGGTTTGAAAGACTCAACTGTGATCAATTGTATGCCTACTTGAACAACATGAGGGCATGCTCATGAGAATCAAATTAAGATGGAAAGGTTCGGTCAACCAAATAATGATCCTTGGCAACTAGGTCGGACCCTCAGCTCACATATCCAACACAATCATCCAAGTCCTCCTCAATCCTCAACCGAACCAACCTATACTGACAACTTTCAAATAACTCAGGAAGTTCTTCAAAAAAACTTGATTTGAAAGCTTAACCACACTCCCAGGTGGCCCCCTCACTCAAATCGTACAAACACAACATCTCCCTCCAACAAACAATCAACTTAGAGCTCGTCCAACTGCAAGAACAAAGCTATAGGTTTCAAGACGGAAAGTTGTGGTTCAAGATGTCCGTGGAAGATAACAATGCGAACTAATCACATGAAGACCATTTCCATGAGAAAACAATGCAAGAGGAAATGGTGTAGCGGGAAATGTAGGAGCTCAGAACAGAGGAGGCATGATTAATCCTGGTTAAGCGAAACCCATCAAGTGCTACAACTGTAACGGACTAGGGCACATTGCACGAGAAAAAAAAAAAAAAGTCCAAGTCCAAAGCAACTTCAAGATTTCCGACTACTTCAAGACAAGATTCTACTAATGCAAGCCCAGGAGAGTGGAGCAGTACTGGATGAATAACAGTCCGTTGTTTCTGGCTGAGTGGACTAAACGATCCTTCCAGTACAGTTGACAAAGCACAAGTTAAGTGGAAGTGATTCACAAATGGACAAGAATGATTTGGCACTCAATGTGGACGCATAATTTTTGAAGCTGATGAATGTGATGCATTCGACTCTGCGAGGTTTGACGAGGTGATCCCAAACGGACACAGACCAAGTACATAATGAAAGGATGGTGGCAAATCTCCGACATCTGAAATATCCAACTACGATGAGAAGCAAGGGGGCACAGGCGATTGCATCGTACTTAAACGCGCATATCTACTTCGCGTTCACAAGAGGCTATCAAGACCTCACATGATGTACTTATGTAGTACGTCATTCATGGCAACACACGGGTAATCATGACGAGATGCACGAGATGCAAAAAACATGTACAACACAACTACGTTGTTGAACTCTGAATCTAAAGCCATACTACGTAAGCACCTTACGTGAGAGTAATATTATTCCGTATGATCAGTATGTGGAAGACAACGTAGAACATGTGACAATGTAATGAATCTTACTGTATATACGAAATGATGCCTAATGTCATTCTCGTAGATGAAATAGCATGAACAGGGTGTACAAAGTAGATTAACAAATAAGCCAGACATGTTAATGAATGACTCAGTGACCTCTGAACTTGCGAATAGAAAGAACTGGTCGGGGATATGAAAAACGGGCAAAGTTTGAAATTAACTGATAGAGAACAAAAAATTGATGAACAAATAAGAATAATTATCTCCGACCGAAATAGAAAGGAAACGTCTTTAAAATCTGAACTTCATTCAGCACAAATACTCCTTAGTTCTACAGTTACCAGTAAATCAAAGACAGAAAGAAGTAAAACTTTTGAAAAAGGATTTAACAGGAAGACAAATTCCTTGAAGAGTTTTTTGACTTAAAGAAGATAAAAAGATACGCGAGAGAGGAAAGATAGATTTATACAAACAGATCATCTATTCAAACCGTTCACATGTTATGAAAACCAAAATCTTTTTATGAGGAGAAAACACAATACTAATTAGGATACAAAAATCCTGTATCGTCTACGCTTCGTGAGCTCTGCATACATGCACTAAGGGCTCCAGTTACCGCGCGCTCTGTTACTATACAGATAGATCCTATTTAGTGGACCATTGCGTCACACATACCAATCAATACACTCCACTGTCGTACATAAACAGAGGAGACTCGTAAGATATTCTGAGATACACACTAGGAAAAGAAGCTTGAGAAAATTGAAAAGCCCTTTATGTGTGGAAGAAAATGTTAGGAATTGCCCCCCACCCCCCCCCCCCCCCCCCCCCCGATTACTCGAAGGAGAAACCTTCTTCAACCTTGTGCTCCACAAAGAAATCAGACCCAAAACAGATATTTTGGGTCCATAGATAACATCAACCAGAAAAGGCTGAGAACCTAAGTCCAAACCAATTTCCAGCATTGAACAGTGGTATCCACCCAATACCCCTGTCAAGCTTGTCCCCCATAAATTCTTCCAACAAAAAAGTCAGGTGAAAATTAATCTTTATGAACTCAAATAACTTTTTAACGGAAATTGACAAAACTTGCAAAACTAGAAATCACACCATCAGTCTTACAAAGGGCAAAGAGGTTTTGAGCAAACAAAAAGAAGTTACCATCAACGAATTATTCCATTTTTCAAAACTCTAAAGAACACTTTGTTGTAGTTCAAAAAGCCCTCTTTAAAGAAGTTAAAGAAATGAAGGAAATTTTTGATCAAGAGAATAACGAAGTGGCAAGAAAACTGTAGACAAGCAATTGTTGAACTTGAAAAGAAAAACTTACTCATTGAAAATGGAACTGATTGTGAATTGCTTGTCGACTCAACTGCTGTATGATGTGGAAAAATCACGTAGTCTAGATCTTGAAGCTGACATGTCGAAAGTTCATGATGAGTCAAAACTTTATTTCAAAACTGAAAGGGAAAACCAAATTACAATTAAAGTATCAACAACTTCAAGAAAAGTTTTGATAATAAAAATATCACAAGCATCACAGGAAAGCTCCTGATTTTAAACTCATATTCTTAAAATCAAGAATCTCGAGCATCAAATTAAAGAAAAAGATAACGGTGATTCACACAAAGGGATGAAAGATCCATCGCTAGTGTAAATGACATTAAGTCGTGAGCCTTATAATGCTGTTAGATGTCACTCTTCGGCTCTTAATGACCAAACAGATAGCGATAGAGTAAACTAGAAAATAGTTCAAACAACATTACAAGGAATTGTATGACTCAATTAAGATCAATCGTGCTCACACAAGTGAAAAGACATCTACCATGTTGAATGAGATTGAGAGTCTAAAAGCTCAATTGCGAAGCAAAGAGCCTTGTTTAACTAGTGACTATGTCAAACCAAAAGTTCTGCTCCTGGCATGGTATGGCCATTGACATTAAAAACCCATCCTCATCCCTTAGAATACTAGGAGTGCTCATTAAACTATAATCAGCCACTTAGAGGAAGAGTGAAAAACGGTAAGGGAGATTGTAAGAGAACTAGAGTAATTAAACCATTGGAATAGTTCACTAACTATACTTGCCAAAAATAATAAGATTTATTTTTAATATAAATATTTTTATTATTAAATAAATTTAAATTAATAATTTTTATTTTAGTTTTTTTATTATTTATTTTTTTTATTTTACAGATACACTAAGTTATCTCAGGAATTGTTACAATGTGTGATTGGCACTTGCCCAAAAAGTTTCAATGAACAAGATAACAAGGCTCCCTCTACCCCTGTTACTAGGAAAAAGCAAGTTACGTTTAGTGATAAACCAGGAACTTTCCTTCAGTAACGGCAAACAGAAACACAAATGTGCTCCAGAAGTTCAACTGACTAATAATCCCTGTGCTTCCCTCTAACAAGGAGTAAAACGATCCACTGAAGCATGCGGGCCAAAGCCTAGAAGCAATACTAAGAAAAATAGATCCGGCCTGCTAAGAAGGAGAATAAGAAGGTAAGTGAAAGTACGCCTTAGTACAAATAAGTTCAGTTTGGAAAAAAATGAATCGGATGGATCTAGCATTCGCACAAAGCGATGATGTAATTAATTCGCTTCTGAATCTGTAACTCTGCAATCATGGATGTGTGTGTTAATATCTTGAATTTCTGTAACTTGCTACCCCCGCACCGATAGAATAGTCTTGATAAAGAGAAACAGATCTGAAACCAAAAGGCAAACTAGTCAGATAACAGTTATAAACAAGACCAAACAATTGGAAAACTCAAAAAAAAAAGCAAACAGTCCTGTTAACAGTTGAACAAAGACCAAGCAATCTGGAAAACCAAAAGGTAAACTGTCTGAATCATTTGTCCAAGACCTAGCGGTTTGGAAAGCTACGGGAAAACTATTTGCAGATATTGGTTATCAATGGAGACCCACAGGAAAGAAACTCACCTTAGGAAAACTTGATTGTGGTTCTCAATGGAGACCCACAGGAAAGAAATTTGCCTTAGGGGGAAAATATGCCAGTTTACTAACTTCCTGTGGAAATTACCTACACTATCTCTAACAACAGTCCCCAACAAAATTGGGGAACCGAAATTCCAAACTCTCCAAACTCGACTGTTTTCAAATGCAGGTCGTACAGGTCATGCTTTGGTATCTGGACTCAGGCTGTCAAAACATATGACGGGGAATCGTTCAAACTCATGAATTTTGTGGAAAAGTTCCATCGGGTCAGTCAATTTCATTCGGAATGATCACTTAGGAGCTATCATGGGTTATTGGAATTATGTATGGGTGACAGTGTGATCTCCAAGAGTGTACTACTAGAGGGACTTGGACACAATCAGTCTCTGTAGCGGCACTTTTGTGATATCTGATCTGAAGTGGCCTTCCGAAAGCCTACTTTGCTTTGTTCTGACTTAAGGGTAACAAATATCCTTAAAGGTAAGTCGTGGCACCAATTTGTACACGATATCTTGATGAAATGTTGAAGCTTCTCCGATATGCTATGCTGACCACAGCTACCAAGTCCAAAACATGGTTGATGGCCATCGCTGTTAAACCATTTAAAACTTCGCACGATAAATGATCATGCTCGAAAAGATCTGAGTTAGAGGGTCTACCTAGATTGAATTTAAAAGGACCATCTTTGCTCACCGCAGCTTGGAAAAAAGCAAGAAGTACTCCCACGCGCCAAAATATGAAAATACAAAATATGGAAGTTCTTCATTACCCTTTTCACAAGATCTGTTGGTCCACTGAGGAGTCCAGAGTATTAAAGAGGAAGAAATACATCTTAGTCATCGTGATGACTATTCAAGATTCACATTGGGTAAAGTTCCTTGAGGTCAAAGATAAACTATCCAGAGTTTGGATCACCAACTTCCTTAGCAAATAAAGTTGCCGCAACAAAACAGTCGATTCATCCGAACAGATAACGAACGGAATTCGGTCTAACCAATGATGTCTGAATACTATAAGGAGTTGTAATAATTCATCAAACAACTGTTTCCAAGAAATCCTCAACAGAACGGCGTTGTTGAAAAGACGTAATCGTTACACTGGTGGGAAGCAAGCACGTAAAATGATGTATTCTCGAAAGCTCCCATGTTCTTGGGCAGAAAGCAGTAGCCACTTGCTTGTTACAACAGAACCGAGATCACTAATATCATACATCGTCATAACAAAACACCTTATGAGCAGTGCAGGGGACAAAAGCCGATCTTACATTCTTTTCGAGTATTTTGGTGCTCTGTGCATCCTGCAAATGAATAGCGAAAATCAAGAAAATTTTCAAGCCAAAGCTACCTTGGGGAATTTCGTTGGGTATGCTCCCTAGCAGGGAAGGGGCTATAGAATCTACAACAAAGAACTACGTTGAATAATGGAAACAATTTCATGTCACATTCCCGATGAATGCATCGTCAATGGCTCCTGTACACATCGAGTTCAGGACCCAGCGCCTTTCATCATGACCCCTGACAACTCAAACAGGGCTCGCTCCAACCGACAAAGAGCTAGAAATGTTATTTCAACCGATGTTTGATGAACACCTTGAACAATCTCGAGTTAATGAACCTTCTGCTACTAAATTTAATGCTCAAGTTGTCCCACCAGGTACATCTTTGTCTACAACAATTGCTCAAGATGCACCATCAACAAGTGCTTCATCGTCAACATCACGATATTATCATCTTCCATCCAACTCAAGAAAATTGGCAGAAGAACCCATTCAAGAAGACACAGAACCGATCATTTCTCACAGAAGTTCTTCCTTTCCTCTTCACCATAAACTTTACACTGGAGATCCAGGTTCGGCACCAATCCATCATCTGGGAATTGTAATGCAAGTCGGAACCCAACCAAGTTAACTACCCTCCAGATTCAACTCAGAGAATGGACCCAAGATCATCCTTTGGATAACAGTGTTGGCAAATGACCATCTCAGTCCTGTATCAACCAGAAAACAGTTAGCATCCGATGCTTTGTGGTGCTTGTTTTCATACTGAACTGTCCAGAGTCGAACCCAAGAACTTCAAAATGGCCGTTGATAGAAAACATGGCGTGGTTTCAAGCCAGCAAGATGAAATTCATGAATTTGATCGACTTGAAGTATGGGAAATAAGTACCTTAAATCGCCCAAATCTATGTTATGGTTATCGCTCTCCAATAGGGTAAATCTACAAAGTAAAGCTTGATGAATATGGTGATGTACTGAAAAAACAAGCTCACTCGGTTGGTTGCAAAGGGATATCGACAGGAGGAAGGTATGATTTTGGAAGAATCTGTTTTGCTTCCATTGCACGGATAAGGACATCCAGATATTCATTGCAAATGCCGCAACCAAGAATATGATCAACCTAATCCAGATGGCATTCAAAACTAAAACTGCTTTTCTGAAATGGTGATCTTCAAGAAGAAGTCTTTGTCAGTCAACCTGAAGGATTTGAAGACCAGGATAATCCTACTCACGTATATCGCCTGAAAAAGGCTCTGTATGGGCTTAAGCAAGCACCAAGGGCGTGGTATGACACACTTTCAAAGTTCCTGATGGCAAACAATTTCTTCAAAGGTGCCGGGAACAACGTATCATTTACACGCAAAAAGGCATAACACATCCTACTTGTATCAAATATACGTAATGACATCATTTTTGACCTCAACAGATCCATAATGCGTGTAACATATTTTTCAAAGATGAGCTCCAAAATTTCAGATGTCGATGATGGGACAAATGTCGTTTTCTAGACTACAAGTTTCCTCAAAGTCCCCCGGAGGCATCTTTATATATTAACCAAGCGAATATGCACTCGAAAAACCTTAAAGAAATATGGAATCGATTCTCTCTGACCCTGTCGATACATCCAATGGTGGGATCGATTGAAACTGGACGAGGATCTCATGGGATTCCAGTTGACCAACCTCGATTTAGAGGAAGGTTGGCCTCCCAAATGTACCTTACAGCAGTAACCCACCGACCTTGAATTCGCTGTTTGCATGTTGTGCAGATATCAGGCTAAGCTACCAAAAAGCACTTTGTGAAGCAATCAAAACTGTCTTTCGGTAACTTGAAAAGGAACCATTAAACATGGGTCTTTAGGTATCCGAAAGACAACGCAAGTCACTTAAACAGCTTATAGCAGATGCGATCTATGCGGGATGTCAAGATTCAAGAAGAAGTACATCGGGGAAGTGCTCAGTATCTTGGAGATAGATTGGTTAGCAGGTCATCAAAGAAACAACGAAGAAACCGGCAAATATCAACTACAAAGTGCTAAATACATCGCCATGCTGATGTTAACATTCAATAAAATTCCTTTGTACAGTGATAAAACAAAAGTCTGCTATTGCCTTTGCTTAACAACTCCAACATGCTCACGCTCTAAACACATTGACATACGGCACCATTTCATCAGAGAGCAAGTGGAAATAAGAGTGGTTAACTCTACTTTGTGAAACGAATTTACAACTTGCAGCCATCCTCACCAAAGCATTACCAAGAGAACGTTCGAATTTTCTTCTTCCACGCCTAGGCAAGAAGAGTATTGCGTTGACCCATGACACTCTCAATACGTCGTCCAAGAAGAAGATGAGTAAACCAAATGCCGTTGTGTATTCCTTTAGTACAAAAAAAAAAGTGTATTTAATAAGCTAATAAAATACATGGTATCTATATTTTAAGTCAATTGGAATTACGAAAGGCTTGCAATTACTTCACATTTGCAACCCACCGGTTTTTAATTCTGGGCAAGGATTACTTTAAAGTCCATGCTTAAGAGAGTAGAGTAAAACAATGGGTAATGGGGGAGTTTTCCGCCTATCTTTTCATCTCATCACGACTACACTCTTTCAATAGAAACCGTGGGTCGTTTGTTTGAGGGGGATAGGAATGTGAGAAAATCTAAGGTGTTATAAAAGACTGTTGGTGCTTAAAAGTGTAAATTAATAAGAAAGGTTGTATAGTATTCTAAGGGGTTAACAAATTAAGGGGAGTTTTAATTAAATTTTAACTCGAAGGTCCAAAAGTTATCTATTGTGGTATGTTTAGGGTGTAAAAAGCATTTTGCTCTTTTGTTTCCTAGCCTTATTAACCAATAGGGAACTGAAGGTTGCCAATTGCCTAATCTTCGAAATGCCTTAGAAAAACTTAAAACCAGAAAGAAAGAAGAAGATGGAATCCAAAGGACTAAATCTACCAAAGTTGTAATTTGGGTGTATACAGGAGCGCGAGTTGCAAATTGGTCAAAATCAAATCGAAAAATAGTCAAAGGAGAAAAACACACACACACACTTCCACACGGCAACTCGCGCCGCCATGCACTAACTCACAAATCACCGATTTCCAAGATGATTCTCGCAAAGGTAATCAAGATCCTTTATCTATATCATTTATCATGGTGTGTATTTCATATGGAATCGATCGAATACCATTAAGAAGGTGTAGAAAAAAAGATTAGGGTCAGTTTTACCACATAAATGCCAATGATAGTGATTAAAGGTGTGCGTTAAGATGGTGGGCATTTTGGTTCATAAGGCTTATATGAATAAGGTTTGATGTATGGATTCATTTCCCAAACGTTAATAAAAGACTTGCCCTTAATTCTTACCGGCGGGTTGCGTTTTAAAGGGTAGATATACGTGTATTTGATGTAAAGAATGGTAGCAATGTTCATCTATAGCATAGGAATGCCTTAGGAAGTGATTAGTATTGAAATAGGAGGTGCGGGGTTTGAATCTTAAGAAAATGGCCCGAATGGCGAGTTGCGTGTTTTTCTTAACGGCGAGTTGGTGATTTTTAATTATTTATTAAATTACTCAACCCGCTGGTTGCTTTAACGGCGGGTTGACATAACAGCGGGTTGCCTACAACAGCGGGTTGCCTAAACAGCGGGTTGCCTTAAGGCGGGTTGCCTAAACAGCGGGTTGCCTAAAAATAGCGGGTTGCCTAACGGCGGGTTGACAACAGCGAGTTGCCTAAACAGCGGGTTGCCTTAAGGCGGGTTGCCTAAACAGCGGGTTGCCTAAAACAGCGAGTTGCCATAAATTTTTATTATTTTTATTCCAACAGGTAAACCGCCGTCTCTCGGCGGTTTGGTCGAATATTTTATATATTCGCGGCGGTTTGCTCAATTCTCCTAACGGCGAGTTGGCATTCTGCCTAGCGGCGGTTTGGGCTAAATTTCATATTTTGACCCATTTGAGCCCAATAGTCTATCGAGGCCCATTCGAATGACCCAGTTGCTTTTCTAATCCCCATCCGGGCTTAGTTAACAAGTAATTGATCCTGTTGAATAATTGATAGATTTTAATCAAAACCAAAGTACATTCTGTTTTAATCAATCGCGCTGTTACATGATTTTATCAATGCTAACGTTCTCTCTAACTTCGTTTCTCTGCAATGTCTGTCTTCTTTGTTAAATGCTCTTTTGCAGAATACGATGGCAGAACGAAATGTTCCCGCTCAACCTCCTACAAGAACAGATGAGCAGATTGTACCAACTCGCTCATCAGTGGTTTACAGATCGTGAGAAAGCACCTTCTTTCAATTGCACAAAAGATCCAAAAGAACCCCATCTTTCAGATATCAGTGGACATTCTGAGGAATACCAACTTCTTCCAAGCATTGACTGCATCAGCAAATGTTCCTGCTATCTACCTGCAACAGTTCTGGAAGACAATGTCATATAACGACAAGACTGGGGTTTATAGTTGTCAACTTGATGAACAATGGTTCGATCTAAGTGCTGAGCTGCTAGAAAGGCATTAGCGATCTTCTGCAACCCTCTCACCCATTTGAGTTACCTCCGTCTGGTGACACGGTGCTAGATTTTGTTAATGAGCTGGGATATCCTGAACCTGTAGAACTTGTCTCCAGTATACGGACGAATTATGTATATCAACCTTGGAGGGAAATTCTATCCTTGCTCAACCAGTGCTTGACAGGAAAGACTTCTGGCAGTGACAAACCCAGACACCCAGTTCTGCAAATGCTATGGGGAATCGTCACTCAAACTAACGTTGATCATGCATAGCTGATATGGAAGAGTTTACCAAGGGATCCAGACCATTATTTCACACAAAGCAAGCCACAAAGCCTCTGAAGAACCCAAAGAAGAAGTGACTTCCTCTCCTCATACCCTTAAGGACGTTTTCCAAAGTGATAATCTATTACTTGGCAAGTAATAACAACATCCATCGACGTCCTGATTCTGCTGTTCATCACACTGGAGATGATTATATCTTAGGAAATCTCAAGTTTGTCCCTAAAGGTGAGTCAGTTGAAGTGTTTGGAATGGCAATTCCCGATCCCCTGATAACTGAAGCCATTCAACAATCCTCTTATTATCCCAAGTATCTGAAAATGGTTGCTGAGAATACAAAGAAAACCCCTCAAGGAAGTGCAAGCGTGCAACCTGCAACACAGCGTGCTACACCCAAAAAGCCTACAACCACCACACCAGTCAAACAAACCAAGCCAGCTCCTCCTCCGACAAAGAAACCTTCCAAGCGTAAGCTTCCACAGAAAATTAGAAAGGGAAAGCCTACTTTCCAACTTGTTGACGAAGAAGATGAAGCTCGACAAGATGATGACCCTGATCTCGATCTGGCCAAGAAGTTAAGTTTGGAAGCTCATCAAGAAAAGGGAGAAGAAGAAGGTAATGATGCTGACCTGGAACGAGCCATTAAGCTTAGCTTAGATCCGACCTTTCTGCCACAAGGTCGGGCACCGGTTGGAGGAGTAACGATCAGGGATCCAGTGTCAGAAACAACTTCCAAACTGCATGAAACAGTAGGCAAGGGAAAGGCCGTTGTATCTGAAGAACAAGTAGCTCATTCCCTGATCGATATGTCAAAGAAGAAAAGAACTACTGATAAGTTTATCCTGGTTAGGCATGATCAAATTCCTCCTGATTCGACAACTGGACCTTCTTCTCAACCAGAAGATGACACATCAGAGAAGGTGATCCATGAATCTTCATCCACGTCAGATTCAGATACGATAGAAGTGAAACAAAAAAACCGCAGCTCCTAAAGATGACAAAGATCAAGATGAAGTAGACATGTCTACAGTATCATCAGGAGTAAGCATTCCTGTCTCAGACCCTGAAAAAGCACATGAGGCTCTGGCTGGACCAGACCCTGAGCCCATGAAAGAAGACCAGACTGGATCAGACTCTGGAAAATTACATGTGTCTCTTGCTGGACCAAACCCTAAGCACATGGATAAAGAATTCCTCGCCACAGCCTACCCAAAGGTTCATGAAAACCTGAAGCTCATAACAGATGAACGTCGTCATCGATGGACAAACAGAAAGTCATTCTGGTTCTATGTCATCCAGGAAAATCTCGATGAACGTTTAACTTTGGGATCAATTTCTTCATGACAAACCAAACCAAAGATGAACAGAGAATCTAAGTTAGAGAGGTGTCTGATTCCACGCATACCTGATTAAAGTCATCAGACAGCACTTCTCTCTCCAGTGATTGCTCCGCTTTACAGAGGTCTCTTGTCTAAAGCATCATTACTGGTTCTTCTCCACCAATCAACACGGAAAGCTACAAAAACAATCACACATCTTCCCTGAAATCACTCATTCATCGCCTTCAGTTAAGAGTGGCTAAGATTGGAGGCAAGTGATGTCTGAAGTGAAGAAGGGTACTGATTAATTGCCTGGTTTGGCTTCATTAGAACCATGTTCCTACGGCTGTTGATAATTATTTAGGAACAAAAACTTGATATGCTCTCCTCAAGGTTCATTGAAGACACACTGCGACTTTAATCGAGAAATACTCTGTGTTGCCTGGCCCAGAGTCTGTCAAGAATCAAGAATCTGAAAGAGTCAAAGGAGTTATCAAAAGCCTAAAAGGAACAAGATAAGAGAAACAGATTCAATTAATCCATTCAGGTCAACTTGTTAAAGTTGATCTTGAAGAATTGACTTAAAAAGTGCTCTGCTTCAGGTCACATGAATAAGAACGAAGTCGGCCAACCAAGCCTAGGCATGAAGAGTTTGACACCTGAAACTCTCAAACGTCTTCAAGAAGGAAAGGATGAGTAAACCTAATGCCTTCATGTATCCATTGTATATACTAAAAAAAAGCATGATAGTGATGATGATGAAGACGATGATGATGATGAAGGCCCTTCAGCTGGATCAAACCAGGGTAGGTCTACAAAGAGAAGAAGATCTGATTCTGCCGCTTCTGGATCAGCTAAACCTCCTCCGAAAGCTGATGACCAAAGCTTAAAAAAACCAAGGGAGTCTGAGGCATCTACATCCAAACAACATCCAACTCTCTCCTCAACTGGATGGCAGATCACTGACACAAGAGAGGCGGGTGTTGACTCTTCGATGCACAGATCTGATCCCGAATCAGAACATTTTGAACAATCTTCAGATGACAGTACAATGCAGGATGAAGGGAATGACTCAGATATGGAGGACACTGACAACACTCACATTCCCAAGGTGTCGACCACTACGTGGTTTAAGCCGATTCCAGAAAGCGAGAGACCTGCTACACCTGAACCAGAATGGACCATTCTCCCGAATGATTTCTCGGAACCAGAGAACAACTAGGCAAATACATACGCCACAACGTATAAAGTTCCTGAAGAGAACAAGTGATCACGTCCGAATCAACACGTATAAAATATATAATATATAGATACGTACTAATAAGGATAGAAACAATTATAGTATAGTGAGTATTTTCTGTCGGGTTCTAGAAAATCGCTTTTAACCAAAGCAATTATCAAAAAAAACCTCCCGGGTCGTTTCCTCGACGAGAAGTAAATGGAAATTCAAGAGAAAGTTGTAAATCGAGCTTGATTATCACTTAAGTTTTGGGGTTTGGTTTTCTAAATCTACTAAAAGGTAAAGCTTATAAAAATGAAACTAAACTTTTGGATTTAAACTAATTTTAAACTAAAATTAATTTTAAGATTAAAAACTACAAGATTATACTAAAATTGAT